>JAOPUL010000002.1:16538035-16548664 GCA_027564515.1 Octopus rubescens | reverse complement strand
CACTCACAAGGCTTTGGTCGGCCCGAGGCTATAGTAGAAGACACTTGCCCAAAGTGCCACACAGTGGGACTGAACCCGGGACCATGGGGTTGGGAAGCAAGTTTCTTACCACACAGCCACGCCTGCGCATATATATATATATATAAATTTAAAGAAATTTTTGAGGATCTAGATGAATCAGGTATTTAAACGGTATGTCACCAGGTATAGCCGGGCACTACGTACAGGTGTACAGGCAGTGTAAGTTGACAACTTCATATTTACCTTAGCAAATGCGGATGCACCCTCTAGCTATGTACACAACTACAAATTCTGGTAGGGTATGAGATATGTTGTCAAAATCACAAGGGTGTACATTTATTATAGGTATTCCTTCGTTGACTACAGGTTCGATATTAACACGTGGAAAAGATCCAAGTTTGGTGAAAAATAAGACAATAATAATAACACAGATGGGCTTTGGTTCACTACAGTTGTTTCAGATGAGTCTTTTATTGATTAAGCCAAGAGTTATATCATGCAGAAAACATCGTCTTCATCAGGTGAATAAAAAATTAACTGTTACAATTTCTCACAAAATTGGACATCCTTTAAAATCAATTATGCCTGCCTCAAGACACCTAGTGTAGTGAGACTTTACACAACTTATCTAGATCAGATTAAAGGGAGGAAGTTGAGGAAAGTCAAGAATGAAGGAAATAGGTATAGGGGAGGATGTAGAAGGGGGAGAAAACTTTGCAAAAGTGGATGGTATCTAATAGAGTGGGGCCAGCTTTAACGTTAAAAAGTCATCAGACTCTGATAAAAGATACCCCGGCAATACATCATACTAACCCTTTATAGAAAAACCCACTCAAGTTTACATTATTCCTTATAAAGGTGTTCCTATATACAGCTATACACACACGTTACATACTACAAATTCATATGTATATATTTAAGTATGTTGTTTTTATATATTTAAATGAAGTTATATATATACATATATATCCACGTACATATACACACCCACTCACAAATTCGTAAATAACTGTCCTTTCATTGTATGAACAACTATGGTAGTTCACATATATCTAAATAATCATACATATATAATCAGCATGCACTAATCAACTTGCACTATAGCAGTGTTCTTAATTCATGACGTAAATAGGGTTGAAATTGCCAAAACTTCTGGCCATAAGATTGAGGTCATACATTATAGTATCCTTATTTTGCATTAAGAGCTCATTTCTACCTAGTTACACATATTATAGTTACCCTAAAACTCAGGGAGTAGGATCCTAGGTGCACAACATTGTTCTATTTAATCAAAAGATAGCCTAAGTTAGGTCTTACTATTATGTAAATGGTTTAAAATATATTAATACCTGTCTAAATTGATGTGAACAAGAAATGTGTAACTCAGCCTTTTTATTAATTAGGCTGCCCTGACTCTTTAATATTTCGTAGAGTTCAGTGCAGCATAATGTACAGCCATATCTATTATTAATATAAGGTAAAGCCCTTCAAATAATTTTCCAAGTGATCTCAAATTATATCTTTTTGTCTTTCAATTTCCAAATTTTAAAAGCTAATGAGGTGCAGGTAGCCTTATGTCTGTGTCTAAATGATGAAATGTGGTTACACAATCTTGCCTTAAATTCCCCTGCAGTGCTACCTGTGTATGTGAAGGTGTTTGTGTTAGTTTCTATTTTGCATTTATAGACTACATTATTAGTAAAACAGTCCCCCCAACCAAGAGGGCAATTAGTTTGGTCACGACAATTGCATTTTTTAAGAATCATATTATTACTCCAAGTAATATTATCATTATTGCTATTGCTGTTATCACCATTATCAACCCCACTTCTGAAAGAAAGGTTTAGTCATTGCCATAAAATTGGATATAAGCTTACCTGCCTACTTTCACCATCTGTAGGTTGGACAGGGTTATTTCATTCATAACTGAGGTTGAGATGCCTCAACTGCCTGTGAACTCAAAAACATATAGTCAGAACAAATACCATAAAGCATTTTGCCCAACACTTCTGCCAATTTTCCAACTATACACACACATATATATTCCCCCACACTTCACATTATCTCCCTATTTCTAATCTATACAATTTTATTATAATACTGCTCTCAACCCCTGCTTTGTTGGTATTGCCTCGTCTCTCACCTACTCCTATTTCCAGCACCTTCACCCAAACTGATATGCAGTTTGACCATGCCCTTCTCTTGTTTGCCATTCACTGCATCACCTATATTCCCTATCTCTAATCATGTCACTCACCTCACACTCTTGTAAACCTATCAGATCCCCTTTCCCTATCTCTCTCAGTTGTTCCTGTCTCCATCCCCTCACATTCACTCTCTTGTATCTTGACACATCACTGCCATCTCCTCCCTCTTCCCGGTATACTTTCGTCTCTCAACACCTGGCATAAGCCACCTTCCCCCTCAATCTTGTGGGCTACATGACAATGTCACTAATGCCAATGACACAAAAAAGCACCCTGTATACACTGTAAAGTGGTTGATGTTAGGAAGGACATCCAGCTGTAGAAACCATGCCAAAACAGACACTGGAGCTTGACAGTTCTCGAACCTGTCATACCATCCATTCCATGCCAGATGCTGAATGACGATGTCTATATATATTAGGGTTACGTGGTGTTGCTTGGCAGAAACCTATACAAGACAATTCTGCCATGCTATATACATGTTCATGTGTCAATCATAGCCTTCCTATTTTCAGTACACTGTCACCTCTTGTGTTGTTTTTCTTACTATTTAATTATTAAAGTGTAAATCCAGAACCTCCTTATAGAATATGTTTTTCCAGGAGCATAAAGACAAAAAAAACTGCATGGACTTCCAACTTTTGTACATGCAAAAATGCAACAACAGAGTTTGTTCTTGTGATTTGTTCATGGACAGAGCAAAACTGAGTTTTATTGAAAACTGCAGCCTTTTGAATAAGAAGGGTATTTCTGAGTAAAATGGTACCATGAACATTCTGGGTATAATGGATCAATAGTGAAGCACATACAATGTCAGCTTTACTGGTTTTAGTATATAATAAGTAGAGCTCAGACCAATCAGCTGACTTGGAAATGCCACAATCACAGCTTCCTCAGTTACCATGTGAGCATAGACTCTCTGCATGTTTGCTGTGTGACACGTTACATGACAATTTCATCATCATCATCCTTTAACGTCCGTTTTTCCATGCAGGCATGGGTTGATTTAACTTCCTAAAATTCAACAAAGGTTTGATCTTATTCATTGTTGGTTAAGCTACCATTATCAATGAAAAGCACCTAGTTTTCCTCGTTTCTACTTTTCAAAACTTAGCTTTTACTCCCCTTTTCAACATACTCTTGTAACTCACTGCAGTCTTCCAGTGCTTGACAGGTGGTGGCGTGACCACATTCAACTCCAAAGAGCAAACACCATTATTGTAACAGTAGAAAAAGTAGACAGCATATCTGTGGGCCATGAGCTGGAGTATATGTGTGTCAATGGGGAAGGGGGCTTTCTGGATGTAGTCTACGATGTTTGTATATGTTAGCAGCAGCACCCTTCCAGATGTGAAAGCAATACACCATTGTGAACTTCAACCAAGCTTTGTGGGGTATAGGTAATTGCTGGAAGTTAAAATATCTACTGGCCCTAAAGAGAAGACCCAGTCATTGGATGCAATTCTAGCTATATTAAGGATGTACTTTTTAGCCAGGATAAAACCTCAGAGATACTGAGATTTAACAATTGAAGTGATTTTGAGGGCTCTTGATGAGTGCTGTTCATGATTAAGTGGTGTGTCGTGCAATATCGTTTTCTTGATGAGTGGCATGTGTTTTATCTTGCTATTGAAAAAAACATATCGCCACTGGAGAATATTTTCAAGGTCTCTGTTCACAGAGTCAGTGTCTACTTGGCATGTGGTACCATGGTTGCAAATGGATAATTCATAGCTGGAAAATGTTAGAAAGGAATGAAGGATAGTGTCATCTATGTAAGAGTAGGTGTTGTTGAAAGTGGTGGCAAGTAAGTCATTGCTATATAGAATAAGACTGGGAGACAATTGAACCCTGGAGCACCTCAGAGTTGATAAAGCAAAGGACAGCACTGACAATATGGCATATGTTGGTGGAGTTAATAAACTATGAGAGTCAGAGCTGTCTATGTTCAATAAAACTATATTTCATAATGCCCTTTATAGTATTAGTGCTAGTACCAGCATTTGGGATACTAAACTGGACATTTGAAGAGGTTTGCAGCATGAACTTAAGACGAGAAAGATATTAACAATTACTGATACACAACAGCAGTGACACTGGCATAATATATAAAGTCAGTTCAAACAACCATTGAATGCAACCTCATCTTTCAGACAACACCTACTGAACAGTAAAGATAGAAATGAATACATCATGTGCCCTCAACAGTAAAAAACAGTAATTTATTTGAAGAAACAAAATAACAAACAATGAATTCATACATCGACATAAGAAAAATAAGGTTTGTGTTTATTTTTGGTCAAAGTTTATTTTTTCCTCACATGCCACTGAAAAAATAAATGGCTAATATTTCACTCTCATATACAACCATAGACTGGTAGAGATAAAGACTGGAAGAAGAAAAAGAAAAGCAACAAAATAGCAACAGTAAAATAGTTAATTTTGATTTATTGAATGCAGTTTCTTATACCACTTGAAACTACATATTTATATGGTTGGTAAACTATTTTACAGAAACCAGTCAGTCAGAAAGGTAGTCAATTCTGTTGTTTGTAATCATCATTTTCTACTTGAATATTTTTCGATATACAATAACTAATTAAAAAAAACAACTCATGAACCTTATCATTTATCACTTTATGCACTGAAATGTTATATTAATAGTGGACAAAATATTCTCATTCATTGTCTGCCACAAATATTACTAACATACACACACACACCTTCACATATGTAGTGCTAGAGAGAACTACCTAGTCATTCAAGTATGGTGAAATGGTGAAAGGGCTAGTAGCTGGGATATATCATCATCATCCTTTAACGTGCGTTTTTCCACGCAAGCATGGGTTGGACTGTTTGACTGGAGCTGGCAAGCTGGGGGTTAACACCATGTTCCTGTCTGGTTTGGCCTGGTTTCTACAGCTGGATGCCCTTCCTACCGCCAACCACATTTACAGTATATATATATATTTGGGTCTTTCGCTTAATTTATCCCTGTTGACTCTACATCAGCCACTGTCCTGATACCTTCTCACATCTCCACTATACATCACTATTAGTCTCTCTTCCATATCCTGCTACATGTCTAGGAATGTCATTAGACCTGTCCACCCCTCTCTCCAAACCACACTACCTGTGTACTGAGGAATGGCACTGGACCTACTTATATTCAATCCCCACCTACCATTATCATGTTCTAAATATGCTTGACTATCACCCTTTCTATACCAACAGTGAATATTCCTGCTCTCTACTTCTACCTTCACCCCAATTACTGTTTCTACCATCATACATATGTTCCATTTACCCATTTGTTCATTCTGGGTTTCTTCTGGTATCACTATCTACATTGAGTGAATGAACACAGATAAAAGTAGTGATAACTCTTTAGTCTTACAAGGCAAAAAGAAACCTCTCTAGTTAGGTGCCACAATTACATTCACTCAGTAGACTTTGTAAAGTGTACTGAGCAAAACAACATAGGATCAAGAGGATCCTTTCATCTTATCAAGGATATTGCAACCAATCTAGTGCTGGTACCGCAAACAAAAAAGCATTCAGTGCACTCTGTTAAGTGGTTGGGGGTGAGTAGAAACAAGACATGACAAACTTTCTAGTGCTCATCACTTGTCCCTCCCACCCTTACTCAATTCCACAACATTCACCATCTTTCCATTCTTCTATTTGTTGTATTATTCTACCAGTGCAACGAAGAAGGTAGTACCTGATAAGCCATACAATTAGCCTTTCTCTTCCCATCATTCAACCTCTATTCTATTTGCTGCATTACTCTGGTGAAGTAATTATGGATACATTAAATTGAGTGAATGAATACATCATAGAGTAGTGAGAACTCTGTTCTTATAGTACACAAGGTAACCCACCTAGTGCAGGGGTGGGGTGGGGCAGATCATGACAAAACATACCCAGTACATTCTATAAAGTGGTTGGCAAATGAGCAGAAACAACACATGGTGAACAAACCCTCTAGTCTTGTTGAAGATAACAACCTCTCTAGTGCTAATACCATGATAAATTGCACCCAGTACATTCTGTACAGGGCTGTTGGTACAAAAGCCATCCAGCTATAGAAACCAAGCTAAAAGTGAAAGTTTCAAGAAAGATGTGCTCCTTTATTCAATCTCAGGGGTAGTAATTCCAAATAAGAACTGATTCATACTGTGATGGCTTGTGCATGGAAAGTGAATGTAAAATGATGATGATTCAAAATCATAATTTTTTCTCTTGTCAGTATTCAGTTGTGGATTACAAGTGTAGACTTACTTTGAAATGATTTTCAACAAACTTCACTAGATCTTTTTCCCCAACGTGTATTCATTTCTCAACAAGTTTATAATTCATGAAAAAAGATTTACATGAAAGGGTTTACTCAATGAAGAGCATTTTTGTAGACTGAAACGATGAGAATTTATTGAGGATGATTTCCAATATATTCTTCAAGGTGTACTTTTTTATGGAAGAGAAAAATTTTTCATGTTTCATTCAAAAGGCTTCTCTCTGGTGTGTATGTTTTTTGTGTCTTTTGAGAGTAGAATTATCAGAGAATGATTTCCCACACATTTCACAGTGGAAGGGTTTTTCTCCAGAGTGTATTGCTTTGTGAACTACAAGATTAGATTTTACAGCAAATGATTTCAAACATATTTCACAATGGAACGGTTTTTCTCCAGTGTGTGTTCTTTTGTGTTTGGTTAAATCACTATTCTGGATAAAAGATTTCCCACACGTTTCACAATGATAAGGTTTTTCTCCAGTGTGTATTATTTTGTGTCTTATGAAATTAGCATTATGGAGAAAAGTTTTCCCACATATTTCACAATGAAACAGGTTTTCTCCAGTGTGTATTTGTTGGTGCGTTTTTAATAGAGTGAGAGTGATAAAAGATTTTGAACATACTTCACAGCAATAAGGTTTTTCTCCAGTGTGTCTGCGTTTATGAACAACAAGACTAGAATTAACAGAGAATGATTTTCCACAAATTTCACAGTGGAAGGGTTTTTCTCCAGTGTGACTACGTTTGTGGATAACAAGACCTGAATTATGAGCAAAAGATTTCCCACATATTTCACAGTAGAAGGGGTTTTCTCCAGTGTGATTACGTTTATGGATAAGAAGGTGATAATTCTCAATGAAAGATTTGCCACATATTTCACAGTGGAAGGGTTTTTCTCCAGTATGGCTACGTTTATGGAGAACAAGAGGATAATTCTCAATGAATGATTTCCCACATATTTCACACTGAAACGATTTTTCTCCAGTGTGCAATCTTATGTGTTTTCTTACATTACTGTTAGAGGCAAAAGACTTGCCACAGATTTCGCAATAATAAGGTTTTTCTCCAGTATGTATTGATTTGTGAACTACAAGATGAGAATTCTGAATGAATGATTTCCCACATATTTCACAATGATAGGGTTTTTTCCCAGAGTGTATCCTTTTGTGAACTATAAGATTTGAATTAACAGAGAATGATTTTCCACATATTTTACAGTGATAGGGTTTTTCTCCAGTATGTATTCTTTTGTGTATTGTTAATTTTTTGTTAGAGACAAAATTTTTCCCACATACTTCACAATAATACCGTTTTTCTTTATTGTGTATTTCTCTGTGTGTGATGACTTCTTTTTCTGAAGAGAACATTTTCCTACAAATCTGACAGCGATATTCAGAAATATTTCTTTGTTTAGAAAATGTTTTGCTACATAGACGTTTCCCACCACTGTATGTCTGTGTAACTGAATCTACATTTGTAAAAACAGTTGTGTTAGAAGTGTCTTCTACGTGATTAATATCCTCCATATTAATTCCTAAAGGATTCTTAAAATCTGAGATGTGTCTGTGAGATGAGTTTCTTGAATATCATGAGACTATTTATAAATGTTCAAAATATGCAGTGTAGATTTATTTTCTACTTACCAATAGCATGCTTGTTAATAAAGTAAATACTCTCCAAGTGACATACATTGTTGTAGTTGAATTGATTTCTGTTTTCACATTCAGATGTGCAGATATGGTTAATGGACGCTATGTAGGTTATACAATATAGTGAATCCATAAATAATTGGTGGCAGTCATTCTGGTGCACATAGATGTTCTACTACAGTTTATAAAGGAAGACTCAGCACAACTGTAAAGCAAGAAAATATATGATAAGACAACTGTAGGAGAAAGAATATACACACATATACATGCATAGCATATGCATTTATACATATATAGACGCACATAATATATGCACCCATATATGTATATATATTTATGTGTGCATATATATGGTGTTAACTGTGTTAAAAACTTCAACACTGCCTAGGAATTAATAGACAAGAAGCAGGAGGAAAATATTTGGGCAACATGTCCATTATGTCTACACCTGCTTATTGTGACAAATACAAATATCAAATCTTAAACATAAATTATTTCATACCTATAGCTACAAAGCACATAAAAAAAGGTATATAGAAAACAGAAAAATGTCATCAAAATGGACATTGCCATCCCAAGAATTATAGAACTTACATCGGACTAAAATCAATGTAGACCTATAACTAAAGAACGTTTGTAATCAATGAGCGGAAGTTCATAATTACTCTCTAATGACACCTACTGTCAAACTTTTAAACATTATGCGTGATACATGGGTATCTGCAGCTTTTATGGCTCCTGTGCATCTTCTACATATGAACCCTATTTTCTTTGATAATCTTCCTATTATTCCACTGCACCTCTTGTGAGTTCATAGCTTACACTGAGTACATCGTATGAAGTTCCTGCCTACGCCTTTCCTACAAATGAAACAGTGTGTAGGGTCCTATCTATTTTCTTGCTTACTAAAACCTTAGTCTTTGCTAAGTTAACCTTAAGACCCTTAGATTCTAGGTTTTGCTTCCACGCTTGGAATTTCCTTTCTAGCTCAGCTATAGAAACTCCTATGCGGGCAAGGTCGTCTGTGTATAGCAATTCCCAAGGGCTGCCCGTCTTGAATTCCTCTATTATAGCCTGGAGGACAGTGATGAAGTGTAAGGGGCTGAGGACTGACCCTTGGTGAACCCCTACCTGAACACTGAATTCTTTGCTGTTCTCATGGTTAACTCTCACCTTACTGACAGCACCCTTATACATGGCCTATACCACTTTTACCAGCCATTCATCTACTCCTAGCCGCCTTAGAGCCCACCAGATAACACAGCAGGGTACTCTACCAAAGGCTTTCTCTAGATCAACAAATGCCATGTATAGTGGTTTATTTTTGACTGGGTACTTCTCTTGCAGTTACCTGACTATGAATATGGCATCAGTAGTGCTTCTTCCTGGGGCGAAGCCAAACTACATATCATCTAGCCTAATTCTGCTCCTGATTAATCGAGCTATAACCCTTTCTGTAATTTTCATCTCCTGGTTCGGTAGTTTGATGCCTCTATAGTTGTTTCTATCTAAGGCATATCCCTTAGCCTTGTAACAGCTAACTATAACGCTACTGCACCAATCGTTGGGTATTACACCTTCCTGAATAACTTGATAACAGACACTATTACATCAAGCAATGCTATTCTTAGCTTAATAATCCTATCATTTACCCTGACTACCTCAATCACCTTATCCACCCATTTCTCTGCTAGTAGAATACTTACTCCCCCCCAATCCATCATTGTTGCCTATCCAGAAAAATTTGTATCTATGTCTCTTGCCTGTAAGAAGACTGGCTGATGCTCCACGCCAATGCAGCACCTCTTGTATACAACATATATGCACCTGTCTTCGCTCAAGCATTTCGACTATCTCTCCAGACCTACCTTTCCTTGTGCCAACGTTGATAGTGGTTGCCCTGAACTTGTAGAACGTCTGGGGGGGGGGGGCGTACTCAGCTTCAGAAAATAAATGGGTTCTTCTGCTTAGTGTGAAATATAGTGAAATGATTGCTGTGTCAATTTCCTTCAGACCCCGTATGCTTAACTCCCTACAGAAAGGGGGGGGGACTGTACTATATATATATATATATATATAGATATCCAACAGGCGACCTGTGCGCATGCGCTCAGTCCACCTTCACACAACATAGGTAGCGGTAAATGCGGGAGTGGGGTGAGGCAATTTTTGTCTTAACTTCAACAGCACATGTGTCTTCCCGAGTTGTCCAGCACAGACTGATGAATTTCACAGACCGCGGTCGTGGGACAAAAGCTTTCTCTTCCTTAATCTCTCTTTCTATCTATTCAATATCTATCTATCTATCTATCTATCTATCTATCTATCTATCTATCAGACTGACGGAATTTATTATTTATCTATCTATATCTATCGGATTCTGAGGGAATTTAGCCTGGAAATCATTGTCATATCTTTACATGGCTAAAAACAATGAGTTTTTAAAAAAGGGTGTAAT
>JAOPUL010000002.1:16496475-16512855 GCA_027564515.1 Octopus rubescens | reverse complement strand
ATACTAAGAAGCAGAGAGAAATGCTGAGAAGGATCAAAAGATCAGGGTTTCCAGGAAAATACAAGGCATGGCTCTACAAACACGGACTGCTCCCAAGCATATGAGGTTCCAATGACAAGAGTAGAAAACATGAACAAGTACCTCTGAAGGTGGCTGGGTATCCCTCCAAGCTGCACTTCAATATGCCTGTACACAAGATCTGGACAGCTCTAAATTCCTATTTCATCCATGGTTGAGGAATTCAAGGTCATGAAATGTAGAGATTTAATGATGTATAGGGACACCCAGAATAAGTGTATCAGACATACAAATATCACCACAAGAGCAAAAGCGAAAGTGGGGTAACCAGCACCACAGTCGTACAGGCTGAAAGATTGCTGAAGCTAAACGACATGCACAGAGTGGTTCTTCACATTTCCAACAATGGAAGAAGGTAGATACCAAGGAAAAGAGGGCCATGATCCAGGCAGAAGTACAAACCCAGGAGAAAAGAAGGTCAAGAGCTGAGGAGATAGTATCTCAGGAAGCCTGGACTTCCCAAAAGAAATGTCACATGGACAGATCTGTGGAGACTGGAACCTTTCCACATCTCCCTCCTGCTGTGAGTGGTGTATGGCACACTCCCAACACTAACAAACCAACACAGATAAGGTATGGAAGGGGATCAGCTGTGTAGACTTTGTGGAGCAAGTGGCACCCTGGCACACATCTTGTTAGGGTACAAAATAGTTCTTACTCAAGGAAAATACAAGTGATGCCATGACAAGGTGCTTGCAATACTTGCTCACATTGTGGAACAGGAAGGACTCAAGGAACATCAACATCAGGAGAAAACAACACTGCAGTCAAGTACATAAAGGAAGGAGAAAAGCAAGTGAGGACAGCAAAAAGGACAAGAAGTCTACTACATGGGTCCCAAGCACATGATATGACAGTTGAGCTGAGAGAAAGATTGCAGTTTCCCCGTTGACCACTAAATACTGTATGATGACATTAGTACCTCCTGGTCAAAGCTACATTCACTAAAGATGAATAAGAAAGAAGCATCTTCTTTTAGGTGTTAACAATAACATTCCTTCCAGAAATCGGATAGAATACACACAAGTCTTCAGAAATAATGTTTTTATTGAAAATATTACAGTTGTAAAGCATTTCACCAATATAGATATAGTTGGGTACTATACATAGTGTTCAGAGGTTGTTATCCCACACAAGTATCTTATTTTTTCTGTGAATACATTTATGGTTATATACATGTTTTCATAGAATAACTTTTGACATGGATAAGTTTAGTCTTTTGTAGGATTACATTTGTGTTTCACCAAAGAACATTTTTTAGAATATGCTTTTCCACAGATATTACAGCGATATGGCTTCTCTCCTGTATGCACCCGTTTATGTTTAGTTAATGTACCACTTTCAGAGAATGATTTACCACAGATATCACAGTGATATGGTTTCTCTCCTGTATGTAAACGTTTATGTTTAGTTAAGTTACCACTATCAGAAAATGATTTACCACAGATCTCACAGTGATATGGCTTTTCTCCTGTATGTATGCGTTTATGTTGAGTTAATATACCACTTCCAGAGAAGTATTTACCACAAATATTGCAGTGATATGGCTTCTCTCCTGTATGAATGCGTTTATGATTAGTTAAATTACTACTTTCAGAGAAGGATTTACCACAGACGTTACAGCAATATGGCTTCACTCCTGTATGAATGCGTTTGTGTTGAGTTAGGCCACTGGATTCTAGGAAGGATTTACCACAGACATCACAGTGATGTGGCTTCTCTCCTGTGTGTATGCGTTTATGTGTAGTTAAGGTACTATTTACAGTGAATGATTTATCACAGATATCACATTGATATGGTTTTTCTCCAGTATGAATACGTTTGTGAGTAGTTAATCCGCATGTTTGTGGGAATGATTTACCACAGATATCACAGTGATAAGGCTTTTCTCCTGTATGAATGCGTTTATGAGTCCTTACTTGACCAGACAGGGAGAATGATTTACCGCAGATATCACAGTGATAAGGCTTCTCTCCGGTATGAATGCGTTTGTGCTTGATTAAGGAATCATTTCGCGAGAATGATTTATCACAGATGTCACAGTTATAGGGCTTCTGTCCTGAATGAATACGTTGGTGGTTAGTAAAAGAAGTTTCATGAGAGAATGATTTACCACAGATAGCACAGCAATACGGCTTTTCTCCTGTATGAATTCGTTTATGACAAATTAAATGAGAGCTTCGAGAGAAAGAATTACCACAAATATCACAATGATATGGTTTCTTTCCTGTATGAATACGTTTGTGAATATTTAACTGACTACTTCCAGAGAAAGATTTACCACAAATATCACAGTGATATGGTCTCTCACCTGTATGAATACGTTTGTGTTTAGTTAAATCAGGAGATTGAGAGAATGATTTACCACATGCATCACAGTGATATGGCTTTTCACCTGTATGAACACGTTTGTGAATAGTTAAGTAAGTAGTTGTGGAGAATGACTTTCCACAGATATTACATCGATAAGGTTTTTCTCCAGTATGACTACGTTTGTGTATAGTCACCTCATACTTTCGAGTAAATGATTTACCACAGATATCACAATGATATGGTTTCACACCTGCATGAACATGTGTGTGGTGAGTTAAAGTACCTTTCTCAGAGAACGATTTACCACAGATATCACAGTGATATGGCTTCTCTCCTGTATGAATGCGTTTATGTTTAGTTAAGGTACTATTTACAGAGAATGATTTCCCACAGATCTCACAATGATATGGCTTCTCTCCTGTATGAATACGTTTGTGAAAAATTAATCCACTTGTTTGTGGGAATGATTTACCACAGATATCACAGCAATGGGGTTTCTCTCCTGTATGAATACGTTTGTGTCTAGTGACGTGTTCCTTTTGAGGGAATAACTTACCACAAATATCACAGCGATAATGTTTCTCTTTATTATTCGAACATTTGTGAGTAGTTAGGTTCCTATTTTTAGTGAATGAATCTTTACAAGTATGACAATGGTATGATGTTTTCCCTTTCTGTTTCAGCTTCTTACCAGGAAAATCAATCACTTTTTTGCATGTTTGCTTGTTGTCACATATTTCTTTCTCCATAAGTTTTTGTCTTTCACCAAATGTACAGACACTGTTCTTCTTTGTATTTTTCTATTGTATTGCAAAGAAATAATTCTACTGCTATAGTTATTCTTTTCAGTTTCTGAAGAAACTGAAAACTCCTTTGGAAATTCTGTCCAAGCTTAATAAGATTGCAAATTCATCTTGTAAAACAGCTCAGACAATGAAGTAGACATAAGCTGTTAATAAGTGATGACAAAAAATATTTCACACTAATTCACCATAGATTTACATAAACAGTGTTATAATATTTCTGTATAACATCTTTTTGTCTTTAATAGATGATAAAAATTGATGATGTATAAGTTAAAAGTACTTTTACGGCAACCTCATCCAATGTTCTGAAATAAAAAGTGAACTGTATAAGATATGAGGGATATTAAAAAATAGATATTTAACAATGAAAATTTTACTACAGTTCTATATTAATAAATTGAAGACAAGAATTTATTTGAGGGTTTGAACTGATCCCATGTATCCATCTCCTTTCAGGATTGTAATGTGTAATTTGAAGGAAAATTGGGTGTCATTTTAGAATGTCAAACAATAATGTAGTCCATCTTCTCTGATTTGTTGTTTAATTCTATGTTAGCCTCGACTAAACAGATATATTGTTAAAATGCAAGTTATAATTGAACAAACCTATGATTAAAAACATCCAATCCAACACCATCCGTCTTTTTAAGGGTATTCTTTTTTTTTTTTTCATTTGTCATATAGTCAGAAGAATAGCACTATCACTCTTTCCAGGACATCCAAGAATATCTAGGACTATATTGTCTAATGTTTCCTTATACATTTCAACACAGAATACAGTGATTTGGGATAAAATTACTTTCTATTTCTAGCCAGTTAAACAACTAAACACAGACTCCCTCCGTGGTTCATTGTTATACGAGTATTATACCCAGGTCATTTCTGATGGAGCAGACCTGTTATCAGGGATGCTACAAGTGTCTTCTGTTATAACTCTAGGCTGAATAAAGTTTTCTGAGTGAATTTGTTAATATATTAGGATGTTTGGAAAGTAATTATATATATTAGGATGTTTGGAAAGTAATTTTACCAGAAAGGATATAAAAACGAATGTAAACAATGTTTATTTGAATAGTTTTAATCAAGAATGTAATCATCATTGTTTTTAACGACTGCAGCCTAACAGGAAAGTAACATTTTTATGCCATGTTCAAAAGAAACCTATTTCTTTTCCTGAAAAAAAGTCTGAAAGACTGTTTTTAACTTCCTCTCTGTTTCTGAATGTTTTGCCTCTTATAAAATGTTTTAGTGATCGGAACAGATGGAAATCTGTAGGTGCTAAGTTAGGTAAGTATGGAGGATGTGGAAGAACCTCTCATCCTAACGATCTTATTTTTTCTTGGGTGTGTTTTGAAGAGTGTGGCTGTGCATTGTCATGCTGGAAAATAACACCTTTTCTGTTTACCAAAGCTGGTCACTTTCGACCTAATTTTTCATTTATATGATCAAGCTGTTGGCAATAGACATCTGCATTGATGGTCCTTCCATGTTCCCCCAAACACAGAGCAAGGATTTTTGTGGATGGAGTTCTGGTTTTGGTATTGGCACTGGCCTCACATTATGTGATAACCATTGTCTTTTTTGTTTTCTGTTGTGATGCAAAACCCATTTTTCATCACCTGTAACAATGCGCTGCAGAAATGACAAGTTATTTTTGGTTAGAAAGTTGGTGGAAAGCTCATGTGGAACCCAAATTCCCTCTTTGTATGTTTTCCCAATTTGCTTGAGACGTTCGTGGATAGTTGAATATGACATGAAATATTTGCACCAAATCTCTGGTGCCTTGACGTGGATCCAATACAATAGTCTCATTCAAAAGGTCATCATTCAGAGTGGGTCGCTTCTAGAGCGAGGCTTGTCGGATATGTCACAATCACCATCTTTAAACCTTTTCAACCACAGTTGACACATACTAGCTTTCACTACATCCAGATACACTTCACAAATGTTTTTCATTGCTTCTATAGCAGTACTTTTCTGTCAAAACTCACAGTAAGCAATGGCGAATATGTTGTTTCATAAAGTTCTTATCCTCCATGGAGTTAATTACCGAAATAACTATGAACGACACACTGCCAGATAGAAGAGATGATATACTATTTCTAGACAGTTCCTGTCCATTCGAACTTGGCTCTGACGGGATTGGTTGATTCATATTTCATAGTGGTGAAAAAACGCAATTACTTTCTGAACACCTTTATATATATATGAGTTGAACCAAAAACAATGCAAAGGAGTGCATAACATTTATTAACTGACATAGGTCATTCAAATTGCATATGTTAGTAGAGTAATGCTTTCTCTATACAAAGATACTGTTCAACATAATCTCCATCACAAGCAGTACACTTCTGCCACAATTTAGCCCAATTCTCAAAATCCCTTTGAATAAATTCAGGTGTTCACTCCTATACCCACTATCTCAAAGCCACTTCCAATACATCTGTGTTGGAGGGCACCAGATCCAAGCGGCTTGGTGGATGGAGGACTACTAACCAGCCCAATATGCTGATTTGCTGCCAATGACATATGTGGGCATGCATTGTCATGGAGAATGTGAATGGTTACAAATTCTAGTTCTGTTTCTTCCTCCTAATAGCTTCTGTAAGCTTTTTGTCTGTGTAAATGTAACATACACTGTTCATGGTAGTCAGGTTACAAAAAATGGAGGATGATGCCTTTATCATCCCCTGAAAAAAAAAAGTCATCTTTTTTGTGCTGATCACTGACTTTTCTAAAGCCTTTCAGAAGAGATTAGATGTTAGATTAGAATGATATGCCCATATTTCCTCTCTCACCAGATGAAGAAATAAACGAGTCTTCACTGGTTTCAATCACTTCCAACAGATCACAGTAGACTTCTACCTTTTCCTCCTTCAAATCACATGTCAACAGCTGAGGCACTTTGGGCACTGGAAACTATACTCTGTGTTCCACCATCTTCTACAATACATTGTGATCACAGTTCAGTCATGCAGCAAGCTCAAAGATTGTCACTCAGCTGTCCACATGAATTCATTTATCCACTCGTTGGCAAGTCGTGTTAGTGGTTGATGGTCTCCCACAGTGTAGTCTGTCTTCAATACAGGTTTCCACTTCTTCAAACTTCAACTATCTATGCACATTGCTCGTATCAATGGTGTCATTTCAGTAAACAACTTGTAGCCTTCTGTAGATATCAGTCAGTATGTGCATGTCATTTGTCAAGTACTCAATGACGGCACATTGCTTCTGCTTGTCACAAAGAAGAGTTACTCTATCTGCATGTGCAACAGGAATGAACTATGACAGTTAATAAAAAAAAGTTATGCCAACTTTTGGACTCACTGTACTCACTGAACCCACCCCACTGTTCTCCCTTGTCTTGTTGATTTTTCTCTGCTCTGCGTTACGGGCGGCGACACAGGGATTGGAGCCGGAGAACGTGTCGCTGCACATCGCACCCCAGACTGGGCATCTACCTCCATCGAATGGGAAGAGGGTTATCCCGTCGGGGCGCTTACCGTTCCCGCGGTCGAGACATGCAGGCTGAAGTTGCGACGGGAGAATCGATTCGGACGAACACGTATGTAAATTTGAAGGTGGAAAAAAAACTTTATGTATAAGAAAATGAAGGGTAATATCATTTAGTATATGGGTTCATAAACTTCCATTCAGTGGTTCAATTAACAAAAGGCTCCCTAACGTTCCTCGATTTGACTAATAGGAAACGGCGTTAAAACTGTAGTCGGTCGGGTTAAGACTGAAAGCATATTTTATAATTAACCCCCCCCCCCCAAAAAAAAACAGAATTATAAAACTGCATGCTAGTGATATATATTAAAAAAAAGCATTTTTTTTACACAGTTGAACCGGGTCTGGATTAAACATTGTCGCAGGCCATATATTTTACTCTCTACACTATGCGGAGCCCAACATGCAAGAAATAGTAGCCAAATCTCCTTCAAATCACACCTTACCGAAATCTTTGCGTAGCTATCATACTCCGTATGAAAAGGAATTAAGTGTTAGTTTTTCTCTTCATCTTTTAATACTCCTTTTTTTCATGCAACGACAATTACAATTCCGAAAAAAAAATTCTAAAAATTAATGTTTAAAATTTTTTGTTCTCCAATACTGCGATCTTTTCCTTCCCCGGTGACAGCCAACTGAAAAGTGGGCTGGAATGTCTTTGGTCATCAGTTCTACTCGATCAGGATTGACTGGGGGAGGGGGGGGGGCAACACTAACATACTAGTAGTGTCAAATAAACAACAGAACAGAATTCTTCTGTAATCGACAAACTAAGACTGAATTCACTTTTTCCAACGTTAGGAAATACCGAAGGAAATATCTGTTATCCAAAAACAACTATGATTTTACGAACGTAAAATAAGAAATTACCCAAATCTATATCAACTTACCGTTTTCAACTGTAAACAGTTAATTAGAAGGTTGTACTTTTTTTTTACCAAACTACCAAAAATATTGTTCAACTGCGATTTTCAAAGAGTTTATCTACTTAAATTTCCGAGATTAAACTTTTTATATCTTCTATGGGTCTTAGGGATAGAGAGTTATCTCCCTTGCCAGACATTGTTAACAGCGCATGACAGGAACTGTGGGAGAATAGAGATGGTGATCTCTTGGAATGTTTGGGGGGGTGTCTCTTCCGTGAGGTTCCCTGTACAAATGTTTTAATATAACGCATATTTCATCGGTCAAACAGGCATAGAAACTTTCAGTGACATGACTGCACCCGTTCGTGCCTTGTTGAAAAAAAGAAGGCAAAGATTTAAGTGGACTCACGAATGAGTCCGCAGTACAGAAGTAAAAATCCGCCCAAGCGAATGAAAAAGGTGGTGGGCGCTTTTTCACTGGAACTTGAAACCCAACTAATAGTAGATAGAGGCTGCCACAGTTATGCACCGTGACCCGCAAACAAGTGAATGGAGACCTATCAACTATACAAGTCGATCACTGTCTCCGCCAGAGAACTACATCCTTGTCGAGTGAGAGAGTTGTAACAAGAGGTCCTCCGGGCAGACCAGTGTAACAATTGGTCCCCTGGATAGGTAGCTTTTGTTATCCACAATATTAAGAGTAAGAAAAATCAACAGGCCCTTTGGTATAAATCAACATTTATTAAAACATCCATGTGGTACAAGACAAAAAGATAATAAATTCTTATTTGGTAGTGTCTTTTCATTGTTTGAAATAAGTTGTTGTTTGCGGCGTAGAAAGTTTCGTGTGCGTAGTCAAAAGGAAAAAAAGCGAGCGATGATGCATGCTGGAATCGAAATGAGTAGAACTGAAAGGAATGAATGAACGGTGTGTCTGCTATGAAGTCAAGGTGGAAAAGACTCGAATGGCGAGAAAAACTTGACCTTTTATCTATTTCTGCTAGGCTCCAAAACCACGTGTATAGTTTTGGCGCCCAGACAACACGTGATCCTAATACGCAACTCTGATTGGTTTTCCGGTGAGATTAATGCAATCGTTTAGGAAACAGTATTGCGCTCAAAATCTATCCAATCAGAGTGATACTTAGTAACAACGTTTTACATGGAATGTTTACCGCTACGTCTGGAAGTTACCATGAGAGGAAGAAAAGAACTTCTACTTTTCTAGTGTCACCTCATTCTGCTACAGTGTTCCCAGCCAAAATATTTGTTAAAAACAAATATGTGATAATAGTTTCAAGACTGGTAGCAAAGTATGATTTGACAAAGAGGGTTGAAAATGCCAGTACAGTTAGAGTGTATATGCGAAAATGTGCAGAACAAGAAAAAATATATTATCAAATAAAATGTGTGAAAATATGCATATACATAGTAAGACATGCTTAGAATACAAATTAAACATATGAAAATACATAGAAAATTCATGCATACAAAAACAGGCAGTTACAGAAATTGTTTTTCTTTAAATGTATATATAGTTTCCTGAAGTTTGTGGTGCAGATTGTGATGTCATTTGTATTACAGAACTCTATTGTCTTAATAACTCCACATATATTGTACCATATCAACATGAATTCCAGAGAAGCTACCATGCTGAGGCTAAAGTACCTTTTGAAATGGTCAGCTGTAATTATGCTATTTCATCGAGGTAGTATATTGGCAGGCCTTATAAATATGATTCTTCTATTTCTCCACCAGTCCTGATTATGGGGTGACAACCAAGATACCAGTCACTGTTTTAATCTATGACTAGTGTATGTTTGAATATTTTATGGGATGTTGTGATTACCTCCATTACTTTATCTGTTCCTCTGCTAATAGTATACCAATTCCACTCACACCATTGCTGCTTCCCCCCTCCTGAAGAAGTCAGAGGGAGTTCTGGTGGAGGGGCAGGAAAATTTGACTACTTTTTTTCTATCTGAAATAACAAAAGTTTGCACAGTCGCTTCCCATACAGAGCCAGATATGTTAAATTTGATTTGCATTGCACTCCCTCACTCTTCACCAAACAATTATAAATAGTAACATGGAGTGTGCCTTACCTTTAGGAGACATATTTACAGGGAGACATAAATACATATACTCCAAGGCATGAAAATCCAATCAAATACCTTGCAAAATGGTTTGAAAATTCACTCTGTGAGAGAAACAATGTTACAAATACTAAGAAGCAGAGAGAAATGCTGAGAAGGATCAAAAGATCAGGGTTTCCAGGACAATACAAAGCATGGCTCTACCAACACGGACTGTTCCCAAATGTATGAGATTCCAATGACAAGAGTATAAAGAGTGGAGAGGAACATAAACAAGCATGTCTGAAGGTGGCTGAGTATCTGACTGAGCTTCACTCCAATTTGCCTATACACAAGATCTGGACAGCTCCAAATTCCTCTGCCATCCATGGTTGAGGAATTCAAGGTCATGAAATGTAGAGATGTAATGATGTATAGGGACACCCAGAATAAGCATGTCAAACATACAAATATCACCACAAGAGCAAAAGTGGGTACCCAGCACCACACTTATACAAGCTGAAATAATCAGAATAACAGGAACAGGGTGACAGGCTATCAGTTCTTTCTATTTCCAACAATGGGAAACAGCAGAAACCAAGGTAAGGATAGCCATGATCAAGGCAGAAGTACAGGACTAGGAGGAAGAAATGTCAAGAACTGAGGAGCTATAGTATCTCAAGGAGCCTGGATTTCCCATAAGGGAGGTCACACGGACTGACCTGAGAAGACTAGAACCTTTCCATATCTCCTTCCTGCTGCAGGGGTGTTATGGCACAGCAAAAAAGGACAAGCAGTCTATTACATGGGGCTCAGTCAGGGGATATAAAAGTAGAACTGGGAGAAAGACTGCAGCTTGCCTGGGTCATCCACAAAACCCTCAGGCCAGATGTAGTTTTGAGGTCTGAAAAGCCAATGAAATATTCTTGATCCAACATACAGTCCTGTGGGAAGTAGGTTGCAGTCAAGCCTTTGAATGGAAGCGAGCCAGTACTATAGCCTTCTGTAGGATTACAGGGAGAAGGGATGGCAGTCATAACTATTTCTAATTGAGGTCAGCTGAAGGGGACGCTCTGCACAGTTAGTATAGAGGATGCTCACAGTCATTGGAATGAGAGGAAATGAGGGTAAGGCAGCTGTGAACAGAATGGGAGAGGAGATAAGCTGGAAACCAGGAGATGTTGAGCAGTGTATTGGGCACCTCTGCAGTCTCACCATCTTGAGGAGATTACAGTTCAGGGTCAAAACATTCAATGATCATTGGATATTGTCTGCTGACATCAGTACCTCTTGGTGAAAGCTGCATTCACTAAAGATGAATAAAAAAGAAGCATCTTCTGTTAGGTGTTAACAATAATATTCCTTCCAGAAATCAGTTAGATTGAATATACACAAGTCTTCAGAAATAATGTTTTTATTGAAAATATTACAGTTGTAAGACATTTCACCAATATAGATATAGTTGGGTACTATACATAGTGTTCAGAGGTTGTTATCCCACACAAGTATCTTATTATTTCTGTGAATATACATTTATGGTTATATACATGTTTTCATAGAATAACTTTTGACATGGATAAGTTTAGTCTTTCGTAGGATTACATTTATGTTTAACCAAGGAACATTTTTTAGAATATGCTTTTCCACAGATATTACAGCGATATGGCTTCTCTCCTGTATGTATACGTTTATGTTTAGTTAATTTACCATTTTCAGAGAATGATTTACCACAGATATCACAGTGATATGGCTTCTCTCCTGTATGTACACGTTTATGTTTCGTTAAGTTACCACTATCAGAGAATGATTTATCACAGATATCACAATGAAAAGGCTTTTCTCCTGTATGTATGCGTTTATGTTTAGTTAAAGCACCTCCTTCAGAAAATGATTTACCACAGATATCACAGTGATATGGTTTCTCTCCTGTGTGAATGCGTTTATGTTGAGTTAATATACGAAATTCAGAAAAGGATTTACCACAGATATTACAGTGATATGGCTTCTCGCCTGTATGAATGCGTTTGTGTTTTGTTAAACCACCGGTTTGTGGGAATGATTTACCACAGATTTCACAGTGATAAGGCTTTATTCCTGTATGTATGCGCTTGTGTTTTGTTAAGGTACTATTTACAGTGAATGATTTATCACAGATATCACACTGATATGGTTTCTCTCCAGTATGAATACGTTTGTGAGTAGTTAATCCACATGTTTGTGGGAATGATTTACCACAGATATCACAATGATAGGGCTTTTCACCTGTATGGATGCGTTTATGAATCCTTACTTGACAATAAAGAGAGAATGATTTACCACAGATATCACAATGATATGGTTTCTCTCCTGTATGAATTCGTTTATGGTTAGTTAAATAATCATTTCGTAAGAATGATTTACCACAGACATCACAGTTATAGGGCTTCTGTCCTGTATGACTACGTTGGTGGTTTGTAAAAGAATTTCTATGAGAGAATGATTTACCACAGATGTTACAGCAATATGGCTTCTCTCCTGTATGAATACGCTTGTGAGGAGTTAAATAACCACTCTGAGAGAAAGATTTACCACAGATATCACAGTGATAGGGTTTTTTTCCTGTATGAATGCGTTTATGAGTAGTTAACTCACCACTTCGAGGAAAAGATTTACCACAAATATCACAGTGATACGGTCTTTCTCCTGTATGAATTCGTTTGTGTGTAGTTAAATCATTTTTTTGACAGAATGATTTACCACAAACATCGCATTGATAGGGTTTCTCTCCTGTATGAATGCGCCTATGAGTAGTTAAGGTACCATTTTCAGAGAATGATTTACCACAGATATCACAGTGATAGGGTTTCTCTCCTGTATGAATGTCTTTGTGTTTAGATAAGCTACTGCTTTGGGAGAATGATTTACCACAGACATCACAATGATATGGCTTCACTCCTGTATGAATACGTTTGTGTTGAGTCAAGGCACCTCCTTCAGAGAATGATTTACCACAGATATTACAGTGATATGGTTTCTCTCCTGTATGAATGCGTTTGTGTTTTGTTAATGTACTATTTACAGAGAATGATTTACCACAGATATCACAGTGATATGGCTTCTCTCCTGTATGAATGCGATTGTGTATAGTTAACTCATCATTTCGAGAGAATAGTTTACCACAAATATCACAACGATAGTGCTTCTCTCCAGTATGAATACGTCTGTGAGTAGTTAAGTTACTTTTTTGTGTGAATGACTTATTGCAAATATTACAGTAATATGGCTTCTCTCCTGTATGAATACGTTTGTGTTTAATTAAGTCATCGTTTCGAGAGAATGATTTACCACAGATATTACAGTTGTAGCAGTTCTCACCAGTATGAATACGTTTGTGAATAGCTAGGTTACTTTTTTGAGTGAATGACTTTTTACAGGTATCACAGTCATATGATGGTTTCCCTGTCTCTTTCAGTTTCTCATCAGGAAAATCAATCTTTTTCAATCTCCCTTCACATTTATACTGATTCTCACATAATTCATTCTCCATAATGTTTTTGATTTTCCTCACAATATACAGACACTTCTTATTTTGTGTTATATTATATTCCTAATAAATAATTCTACTTCTTTATTTAACTTGATTGTGTTCTTTGCCAGTGCCTGACGATGCAGCAATCTCCTTTAGAAATTTGTCCATTTTGCTAATAATTCCAGTTAGAAGAAATATTTCAAACTAATTCACCACAGATTTATATAAACTGTTATATCTGTTCCATATATCTTCCTTTAATCTTTAAATGATGATAAAAACTGATGAGAGTTCCTAAGTTAGAAAATGCTTTCATGGCAATGTCATTTGATAATCTGAAATAAAAGAGAAACTGTATAAGACATGGAGGACACTTAAAAAAAAGTAGATAAACTGTAGATATAAATATCTAAGAACTGATCAGATATATCATCTCCTTTTAAAATAAGGTGTAGGGTGAGGTAAAGTTGGGTGCCAATTTGTAGCAGGTCAAAGAGTGACATCTCTTTATGGCTTGTTGTTTAACCCCAGGCCAACCTTGACTGAACAGGCTTTTGTTATTTAGACCTTGGTCCAAACTTATCAAACTGACCAATGATCAAAGGAATCTCAACCATCATTCATCTTTTTCAGAGTATGAATCTTTATTGACCTCTATTTGTAGCTGGTGGAATCACCATCCAGAAACCCCCTCCATGATTCTTGTTGTTTGTTTAATACCAAGTTAGTTTTGATATAAACTCATTATGAAAGATATTTTTGTTTCTATGTCTGAAGCAAATTTTATATCAGATAAATCAAATAAAAACATTATATTGATAAACATAGAAAAGACAATTGAATTTTTTTTTAAAATAACAAAAAGTACCTTCAGTGAATAATAACGGTTGAATTGGTGTGAAGTTGTGACAACACTTTCCTGATTAATATTACTTTTTACGAACTTCAATTAAAATATCTGGGGATAAAAAGAAATTTTGAGATGCAGTTTTCAAAGTTTACTTTAGAAAATGATATCAGTATAAAAATACGTTATAAAATTACATTAGTATAAAAATATATGGAAATATATTAGCATAAAAATAGTTGAAGAGAATTAAGTCTAGAAGTTTTGAAGTTACGGTTATCAGAATATGAAAAGAAGAATCCTAGCATGGCAAATTGTTTGGTGACATGGTGGTGAATGAATGAAAGTTGAACTTCAAAGAAAAAAAAAATTCTCTGATATTCATTCATGAAGTTAAATATTTGGGTGATAAATCTGAAATTGTACATAGGAAAAAAATTTGCTTTATTTCCACTGTTAATAGAAATGATACATGTATTTCCCATCAACTGATACACTATATTATACTTGTTCATCATCAATTTTAACTGAGAAATGGAGCATTACTGAAAGACAATCATTACTTTTTGTTAATTTAATAGATTATGCAACAATTGTTTGATACAGCATTCTAAAAGGCCAATTATTGGTTCACTAAAGTTCTGATTGCAAGAGTGACAAGGGGGCGCCTGCGTAAGTCTAGTAGAATAAATACCCTAAGGTGTTTCTGTTCAAACACACTGATTTATTAGTTTCCTTAATAATATACCTTGTTGGGAGATATACACATATCTATTGCATTTGCTTTAGTAATTATAACATCTCAGGCAAAGAAATATGTCATGAACATTCTGTTCATGATTTGGAAAATTGTTGGCACTTTTGATTAAGCTGCAAGATACACACACAACCTAGACTTCCTTGTTCTACCTAAAATGACATGAATCACACTGTTGCAATGGTCTGCTGTATTCAAGATAGAGATTCTGGTCTTTAAAAGTAAAATTTAACAAAAATAATGAATATACATTGAATGAATCAACAACCAAAAAGTTGTTGTGATCAGTGCTGTCTGTAGGCAATGGCAAATTGGGCAGTAATATCAAGAATATGGATTTGAGAAATTAGTGACACTAGTTTCATTCACTCAACATTAGTATTATTATTAATAGTATTGTTTCAAACTCTCCCTAGGCAATGTTTCTTATTTCTTATTTTCTTTCTCTTAGCAACATTTAGTTTTATCATCTTTCCCCTGTAACTTATTGTTAAGCTCAAGTACCACACCTGAAAAATATAATTAGAAGATTACATTCCATATTTGGAAAACTTTATTTGTTCTCTTGATAAAGTAACAGAACCTTTAAAAGCAGTGAAATAATGGACATAACTTACAACAAAAGTATCTACTTCCCAGAGTGTACCCTACTCTAAAGACTCTAAGTCATACCATCTGGTCATTTGCCATCAATATGAGACAAAACAACTGGCTCCAAAACAAAATATTCATTGAGATAAATGCCTACTTCATTATCCTGTTGATTTCCAAGTGTCTCAGAAACTGACCAGTGTTTAAGTGACAAGAGAATCCATGTAATCTCAAGCACTCTATAGACCTTCCACAATGACATCTGCACCAAGCATAAACATCACTGACTGCTCTCAACACGACTGTTATTCATAATTCATCGCTATCAAGTAAATTGCTGTTAGCAATCAGTAAGGTGTTGTTCCAGATGTTTGCTATGCACAGCTAATATTCAGCTTTGAGTCACTGATTATAATTCATTAACACACCATCAAATTTAGATCTTATCAAAACAGCATCCCACTCTCAATTCATCACCTTATTAAGCACATTTGTCTAGATTTGTCCACTCTGTTAAAAGCACTTCATTCTCCCCCAACGACTTAGAATTCATGTTAATGTGAGAGAAGATGCAGTTCACTAGGGTCAATGAAACTTGGGAGGATACTAAGAAATGAGGTAATAAAAGGTCTTTATAGCTGCAAAAACCCAGACCATGATTACACAATGTATAAAAGCATATGTCAAAATAAGACCAACATTACATATTTCTAGTTTTTGTTTCATAAGCAAACCAAAATCAGTTAAAAGAGAAATAGATTTGTAAATAGGACTATTTCTATGAATAAAGAAGCTTGATGTACTCCTGTTATAATTATTATTAAACAGAGTACACACATTTTGTAACTGTGCCAACAAAATCATTTGAATAGATGGATCAGTTAACAGTGCTTCAAGGAGCGATCAGTTTTGAAGCTGAGGGTTGATAATTGCATGTGGTATGCACAATAAGTGTGTGTGTGTGTGTGTGTGTGTGTGTGTGTGTGTGTGTGTGTGTGTGTGTGTGTGTGTGTGTGTGTGTGT
>JAOPUL010000002.1:16486055-16496375 GCA_027564515.1 Octopus rubescens | reverse complement strand
AGGACTCGGAACATTCCCGATGTGAATGTTCCGAGTCCTCTCCCCCCTCCCCGTTCGTCAGCGCTTAAAAAATTTTTCATATTCGTTAACTACACGTTATTTTACACCTATTAGATTATTTTTTTTTTATTCGATTTTGGCTCCGGGTGCTAAACTAGATATTAACCAAAAATTGACCAAACTCGGCCCGTTGTGGGGTGGTGCGAGGGAATCATAAATTTTCGAAATTGTTTTTTCCTAAAAAGATGCCCCCATCATTTCGAAGGCCGTGGCGAAAAACAAGATTGTCAAAAAAGAACCGTAAAAATGGAGAAAAATCAAACTTATGTGAACGTCCTGATCCAAAACTCCATCGAAATTTTTTTCTTTTTATAGTTTTGCTTCCCAATTCTGTACCCTTCATAAGTGATAGCTAATACAAAGGTTATCCGGTCACGACTGGACTGGCTCTGAACATAGTTCTGCTCGATGAGACTTGAGGAATAAACAATACAAAATTCTAACTCTATACACCAGAACAGCATCAAATAAAACAACACAACACAAATTCTTCTGTAGTACGCAAACTAAGAAATATCTTTTTTCAATATTTTTACTTCTACATAATTACTGAATAGAAATTACTGAGGTAAATATCTGTTATCCAATACAGTTGTGGATTTACACTCTAATACAATAATTATCCTACTCAAGTATATATCTTAAAACAAATCTATGTCGACTTACCATTAACAACTATAAAAAAAAAGACTGCGTAAGATTGGAGATTTCAAGAGTTTTTTAAGCATTTAAATTTATGACATATATGTTCAAAGAGCTTCAGACAAGTTTAGATGTCTATATCGTCCCTAGTCGGAGTTTCGCTACGAAACTGCCATATCAATTTATTTATTTGTTTATTTATTTACCTCGGCAAAGTTTTGGATGAGGACGCACGCATAAGCTGGATTTTCTCCGTTTTGACAGGGTGGTTCCAATTGTTTTATTACCATGGCCTTGGAATATTTTTCGTTTTCTTCCAACCACAAATCTTAATCTGAAAATTTTCAAAAAATGTACTTTTGATATAGTTTTGCATGCTGTTGACGAATATCGCAGTTATTAATTTTGAAAATTTATAAGTTAGAAGCATTTAAATTTACATATCTTTATCCAATGAATTTCAAGCTAGTGTCCTCACAGCGGAAGTCGAAATTGTTTGTTGTCATGGCAACTCCAGTGTATACTGGTGTGTGTGAAAGAATTGACAGCCAACTAAGTTTTGTAAGGAGGTATTAGAGATTGGTATTACTATCACAGTAGACTATAAAATGTATTTACGGGTGATCTGCGTGGAAGATTTATTCCACAATCCATTGAAGAGTGATGGTGGTCCCGGCAGAATTGTTGAAATAGACGAAACTATATTGTTTTCATATATAACATATACACATATAAACATTAAAAATACAAGTCCAAGACCGAAGAAGGCACAAACATGAACGAAGAAAGAAAGAAAGAAAGAAGGGGGGAAAATAAGCAAAAAGAAAGAAAAAGACAACATCAATTCAACACCAAGTGCCTCAATTGATCGCACACCACAAGGTTCGACAGAACCTACTGAAGCAAGCCAACACTCGCAGCATTACCACAGGTGATGGCGAGTCTAAGGCATAGGAACAGCCAAGCACCCTTACGGACATCACCTGACACCTCGGTTAAGCCGAGCCGCCAACGATGACAAGAACTTCGCTGTTAGCCACCCAGCCCCTCCAAACGTCTCAAACGCCACAGGCTGGGAGAAATGGTTCACTGACAGGTCCCGATACTTAAGGGCTTTGTTCCGTTCGGCTACGGAAACAGTGACCCTCCTATTTATTCGCAGCGTCCAGTATGTGGGAGGAAACAAAGGAGTCACAGACTGTGGAGTCCCAGATGAGGCACCTACCTCCTACCCAGGGACAAAGGGTAAAACCATCTGGTCTCTTCCCACCACTTCTGGATAATCCCGCTGGCTCCAGAACTAAGGTCCCAGTTAATGATTAAGTTGTAGAATATCCCGATTAGTAGTCTCCCTTTGCATGTCAGCTGGACCTTGTGGCGTCAAGGGAGGAAGATGGTCTCCCTTTATGCACCAAGAGATGCATGCGCATCTAGGAGAAAAAGACACCGGTTGAAGGTAGAAGCACGAATTAACAGTGGCAGCAAGATTTCTTCACTGGCAAGACGTCGTTTCTCTCTTTCTCTCTCTCCCGATATAAGCCCAAGACCTCGTGGTGCATTCATGGAAGAGCGACATTCTCTGGAGAAGACAACGGCATAATGGCTTACTTGGGTTTTCTTACATGTTTTGAAAGTTCTACAATAAATATTGATTAACAGACCAAGATATGATTGAGTTATTTCTTACACGCAGCCTAACCAATAACTTTCAACCAATTCCTTCAGTCATCGTCTCTCTTCGTCATATTAAACTGGTGACCTGACTTAGAGTATCATCCTTCGTACATGTTAGTTATGAACCCGACGTTCAACAGATACGTTAAAGTATCTTCGCACAAGCCTTTGGAACATGGTTTTTATTACAAATCGCCAACCTGTTTTCTGTCTTTCATTCCTGCTGAGTTCTATTTCTTTTTTTGTGAGTTACGGCACCGTTACCAAATGTTTCCCGCCTGTGTAAAATTTTAACGGCCATTACCACGTGCTCCCATGAATTTTCGCGCTTCGGCACAATTCCCAGTTGGATTTGCCATTTAACTTTCCGCGATACGTAGCATTTTTTCGTATGCAGATATGATTCTTTTGTCCATATTTTTCCTCAACTGTGTCTCCTGTGCTATTTGTAGAAATTCTATCCTCTGGTCGACTTTCGTTTTGTTTTTTTCTTCCTATCGCATTTTTCATCGATATTGCTCCAGTGCATTCTGTAATCTTCCAACGGTTCAAGCAGGAAGTTAGAAACTGTATACAGCCTTGTTCCTTCTCGTCGCAGAAAAACTAAACATGCAGAGTGTGAGCACGCCAACAGTTTCCTTTCGCAAAACACCGTATCGTGCATTTTTCGTCCGGGATAGTCGCTCTTCTATGAGTTTTATGGTCGATACAGGAGCTACAGTTAGTATTTGCCCGCTACGGTTCGTCTCTGCCAAGCCCATGCAGTTGAATATAACCTTGTCTGCGGTTAATCATTCTACCATCCACACTTATGGACAGATATCGCTGTCATTAGACTTGACACTCCGTAGAGATTTCAAATGGATTTTTGTCATAGCTGACCTGCCTTACCCCATACTAGGTGCCGACTTCCTGTATCATTTCTCTTTACTCGTGGATATGAAGAGGCAGTGCCTTTTGGATAATACCACCTCCTTATCGACTACTGCACGGGAATCCTCGGTTGCTCTAGTCAGTCCGTCTTTCTTCGTCGCTGCTTCTGGAAACCAATACCATACTCTTCTTGCTTCGTTTCAGGAATTAACTGATTTGCGTTTCAAACCAACTGAACCAAGGCATTCCACAAGACATTTTATCGACACGAAGGGACCTCGTGTTTTTTCTCGTCCGCGTCGGTTGGCACCTGACAAACTCAAAGCCACCTGAGCTGAATTTGACCACATGCTCCAGCAGACCGTCCACTAGTCCTTGGGCTTCGCCTTTTCACATGGCCCGTAAGGGTGATACAGACTTCCGTCCTGTGGGAGACTTCTTAACGCCTTTACAACCCCCGATCGTTATCCACTGCCTCATCTGCAGAATTTTTCAGCTGCCTTTCATGGTTGCACGGTCTTTTCTAAAATTGACCTGGTACGTGCATACCACCAGATTCCCATGAACCCAGCAGACATTCCCAAATCTGCCGTCACCACACAGTTCGGTAGTTTTGAACTTTTATCGATGCCTTTTGGGTTAAGAAACGCAGCAAGCTCATTTCAGATGTTCATAAATGAGGTGACTTGTGGGTTGGATTCTGTTTGCTTACGTCGATGACCTCCTCATCGCTAGCAACACCTTGGAGTCGCACAAGCTTCACTTAACACATCTCTTTCAACGACTGACTACTTATGAGGTCAAAATCAATCCTGCTAAGTGTGTATACGGTGTGGACTCCCTGGAATTCTTAGGACACATCATCGATAGTGAAGGGATACGCCTAGTTCCAGAGAAGATAAAAGCTATCCAGGAACTGACCTCTCCGACCACGCTTCGACAACTGCGTCATTTTTGGGGGTCAATTAATTCTTACCGACGATTCATCCCGAATTGCACGGATAAGTTGCTTCCCTTGACGCAGCTGTTGTGTGACAGAAAAAATAAAGATGCGCCAATTGCTCTTTGTACAACTCAAGTACAAGCATTCAAAGATGTCAAAGACGAACTGATGCTAATTTCCTTGCTTGCACACCCTGTAGCCGACGCCAAACATTCTTTGACCGTCGATGCGTCGAATCATGCTATAGGCACAGTGTTACAACAATCGGTGAACCACCAAACTCAACCCTTGGCATTTTTTTCGCGCAAGCTAAAACCAGCAGAACGATATAGCACCTTCGGTAGAGAACTATTAACTGTTTATCTGGTTGTGAAGCATTTCTTCCACCTTCTTAAAAGTCGAGATTTCATGATTTTCAGACCACAAACAGTTAACCTTCACCCTGCATACCAAGCCGTACAAGTACTCGCTGAGAGAAACGAGACACTAGTGATATTCGTCACATCTCTGGTTCAGAAAATATTCCAGCTGACGCCTTCCTGTTTGCTCTTGGTCTATGATTGACTTGCTTGCAATAACTTCCTTAGATTCCATGGACATCTCATCACCTGAGTTCATACACTGCAAATTCGAATATCTACCGATAGTGACTACAGATGGACCCATGCTCAGTGACACTTCAACTGGATCCCTACAACCATTTGTTCATGATCATCACCGACGTACAGTTTTCGATGCCTTACATTCGCTATCTCACCCTGGAGTGGCGGCCTTGGTAAAGTTCATTTCAGATAGATTCTTTTGGCCGAATATGCAACACAATATCACTGAGTGCCAGCGATCGAAAATCCACAAACACATCAGGGCTCCTCTGGGTACATTTTCCATGCCAAACGCATGGTTCCACCAGATCTACATCAATCTAGTTGGTCTGAGGCCCATCAGTTGTGGGTACTCCTATTTACTGACGTGCGTTGATCGGTTCTCTCAATGGCCAGAGGCCATCCCATGAGTAGACATTTCTGCCGAGACAGTAACTCGCAGCCTCATATCTCATTTTGGTGTTCCTTCAAAGATAACCACAGATCGATGACCACAATTCGAGTCCCATCTTTTCTGTGAACTTTCACGCCTCTTGGGAGTACAACACTTGCACACGACAAGCCACCACCCCGCTTCCAATGGAATGGTGGAACGCTTCCATCGACAGCTCGAAGCAGCTCTACGCGCGTTTCCAGACCCCCCGCTGAGATGGACTGAGTACCTACCAATTGTATTGTTAGGTTGTCGGTCCTCCATTAAAGCAGATCTGGGTTATTCAGCAGCCGAACTTTTGTATGGGGTTAGGGTTATCTTGGCCTGGCCAGATGTTGGCACCAACGGATTCATGTAACCCGGATTTTACGTTATATATTGTTTGCAGTTGTATTTTGCATGCTTACCACCCATGAACAGTCGGTCACAAACAATAAAATCTGCGATCCCGAAGGACATTGCTTCGTGGACCCACGTCTTCTTACTAGTTGACTCCATACACACCTCCATACACAGGACCTTATTGTGTCCTCAAACACAGACAAAACTTTACCATAGACATTAATAGTAAAAGAGAGACTATCTGTGGACAGAGTAAAGAAAGCATTTTCTGACACTCTCCCACCGGAACCTCACATCCCTCCTACATTCACTCCACCTCCACAAATACCTCCTTCACCATGCCACAACCCCCACCTTCTGCACCTTACGTAACAAGAAGTGGCTGGACTGTGCATTGGCCAAAAAAACTCTTGTAAACTGCGTACATTTAAAACAAACTGCATATAGGTCACTATGGACAGTGCTCTTAAGTTCCTCAGTGATGGCCTGTAGGACTTATGATGAAAAGGAACCTTCATGGATTTCTATTTTCATGCTAAATTTGTCTCTGAACTCATTGCTCCCACTTTACTGATTCTACCATTGTACATAACTACATAACTTGTACAGCTCTCAGAGTCATTCATCTAGTTTCCTTAGTTACCACCAGATTACAGAGCCTATCACTTTGTCAAAGTCCTACTCCAAGTCAATGAATGCCAAGTATGGTGGCTTACTTTTAGCTAAGTACTTCTGCAGTTGTTTCGCATAAAGACGGCATCTGTGGTACTAGATATAAAACCAAACTGATTAACTATTGATCAGATAAGCATGTATTCTTTGAGTTTCAAAGACTATCACTAATGGAGCAGCTTTCCCATAACGTATTTGAAATTGCATCTCTTAAGTACATTATTATGGGATAGGTGGCCCTATTGAATATAGTCATATCTGAAAATAGGCTAACAATAAAGTTGTTTGTGATATGTATATCTCTAACCTCTCACCACTATACAATTGTATGTTGGATTCTTTAATTATTGTATGAGTAATTTTGACACCATATTACAAACAATAAATGTTTCAGTGAAGTTAACAGACTTTGTGTTTCTGAATGGCTAACTTGCATCTTCCATGCTACAATTAATTTTGTTTCAACACACAATCTCAGATCAAAATATTTGCAGTGCAAGTACATCTCTGTAAAAATATACACAAGTCCTCTGAAGTAATGGTTTTATTAAAAATAATACAGTTGTAAGTTATTTCCCCAATATATAGTTGGGGGCTATATAAAACGTAGTGTTGGGATATTGTAATTAATTCCACCTACATATCATATTTCCTCTGTAAATACATTAATGGTTACATACATTGTCATTGGATGATTTAGGACATGGATAAAATTAGTCCTTTCTATGAGTACATACATGTGTAGATAAGGTACTTTTTTTAGAATATGATTTTCCACAGATAGCGCAATGATATGGCTTCTCTCCTGTATGTACGCGCTTATGTCTGGTTAATTTATTACCTGCAGAGAATGATTTACCACAGATATCACAATGATATGGCGTCTCTCCTGTATGAATGCGTTTATGTACTGTTAAGTAACTATTACAAGAGAATGATTTACCACAGATATCACAATGATATGGTTTCTCTCCTGTATGTATGCGTTTATGTTTAGTTAAGCCACTTTTTCCAGAGAAGGATTGATTACAGACATCACAACAATATGGCTTCTCGCCTGTATGAATACGTTTATGTTTACTTAAGGCACTCTGTTCAGAGAAGGATTTACCACAGACATCACAGCAATAGGGTTTCTCTCCTGTATGAATGCGTTTGTGTTTATTTAAGTTACCACAACCAGAGAATGATTTACCACAGATATCACAGTGATAGGGCTTCATTCCTGTATGTATAAGCTTGTGTTTTGTTAAGGTACTATTTACAGTGAATGATTTATCACAGATATCACACTGATATGGTTTTTCTCCTGTATGAATACGTTTATGAGTAGTTAATCCACATGTTTGTGGGAATGATTTGCCACAGATATCACAACGATAGGGCTTTTCTCCTGTATGAATGCGTTTATGAATCTTTACTTGACAATAAAGAGAGAATGATTTACCACAGATATCACAATGATATGGTTTCTCTCCTGTATGAATTCGTTTGTGGTTAGTTAAGTAATCATTTCGTAAGAATGATTTATCACAAATATCACAGTTGTAGGGTTTCTGTCCTTTGTGAATACGCTGGTGGTTAGCAAAAGAATTTCTATGAGTGAATGATTTACCACAGATAGTACAGCAATATGGCTTCTCTCCTGTATGAATACGTTTATGAGGAATTAAGTAACCGCCTTGAGAAAAAGATTTACCACAAATATCACAATGATATGGTTTCTTTCCTGTATGAACACGTTTATGAATAATTAACTGAGTACATGCAGAGAAACATTTACCACAAATATCACAGTGATATGGTTTCTCTCCTGTATGAATACGTTTGTGTTTAGTTAAATCAGTAGCTTGAGCAAAAGATTTACCACATACATCACAGTGATATGGCTTTTCACCTGTATGAACACGTTTGTGAATAGTCAAGTTAGCATTTGAGGAGAATGACTTACCGCAGATATTACAGTGATAAGGCTTCTCTCCTGTATGAATAATTTTGTGTTTTGCTAAACTACTACTTTGAGCGAATGATTTGTCACAGATATCACAATGATATGGTTTCAAGCCAGTATGAACTCGTCCATGTTGAGTCAAAGCACCTTTTTCAGAGAATGATTTACCACAAATATCACAGTGATATGGCTTCTCTCCTGTATGAATGCGTTTATGTTTAGTTAAGGTACTATTTACAGAGAATGATTTACCACAAGTCTCACAGTGATAAGGTTTTTCTCCTGTATGAATACGTTTGTGAGAAGTTAATCCACATGTTTGTGGGAATGATTTACCACAGATATCACAGCGATAGGGTTTCTCTCCAGTGTGAATACGTTTGTGAGAAGTTAATCCACATGTTTGTGAGAATGATTTACCACAGATATCACAGCTATAGGGTTTCTCACCTGTATGAATACGTTTGTGAGAAGTTAATCCATATGTTTGAGAGAATGATTTACCACAGATATCACAGCAATGTTTCTCTTCACTATTTATACATTTGTGAGTAGTTAGATTACTTTTTTCAGTGAATGACACTTTACAAGTATCACAATAGTATGATGATGTCCCTTTCAGTTTCAAATTCTCATCAGGAAAATCAATCACTTTTGATTGTGCTTTGCATTTTTGCTGGTTCTCACATATTTCTTTCTCCATAATTTTTTGTCTTTCACCACAATGTATGGATGCTGTTCTGCTTTGTGTTTTTCTATTGTATTGCAAAGAAATAATTCTACTGCTATATTTATGTTTTATAGTTTGTGAAGAAGATGCAAACTGCTTTGGAAATTTTGTCCTTGTCCTTGCAAATTTATGTTGCAAACATTTCAGACAATGGAGTAGAAATAATCTACTAATAAGTGATGACAAAAATATTTCACACTAATTAATTATAGATTTACATAAACAGTGTTATAACTGTTCTGTGTAACATCTTTTTGTCTTTAATAGAGGATAATAATTAATGATGGATCAGAAGTTAAAAATACTTTTCAGGCAATCTCATCCAATATTCTGAAATGATAATAAAAATAAACTGTATCAGGTATAAGAAATATAAAATAAACAGATACAAGAATGAAAATTTTACATTTCTATATTGGTTTCAAATTTTGGCACAAAGCCAGCAATTTCAGGGGAGGAGCTAAGTTGATTACATCGACCCCAGTGTTCAACTGGTACTTATTTTATCGACTCTGAAAGGATGAAAGGCTAAGTCAACCATTGCAGTTTTCAATGTTTACTTTAAAAAAGATTTATAATGAAAATATATTAGTACAAAAAATAGTTGAAAAGAACTAAATATGGCAGATCTAGAAGTGAAGAAGCTATGTTTTTAAGAATAAGAAAGAAAAAAAGAAACTTAGCATTGTAGAATTATTAAGGCAATTAATGAATGAAAATGGGTGAATTTCCAATACAGCTTCTGTTTACATTGGCAAAACAACCAAAAAGGTAAATGTTTCCCCCACTATGATCTAGAATGACTCATGAACTTAAACATTTAGTTGCACAAAGAAAAATATGTTTGACTTTAACTGTGGATGAAAAGAGAAGAGATAGTTGTAAATATTTTCTCATGAAATACAATATAGATGGTTTATTCATTTTCCATAAATAAGTGAAATATCTTGTGATTTTAAACAAGGTTTTCTTTTTCTATGTATCTCAAAGAACAAAACAAAATTAAAAAACACTCAGATTCAGGAGATAAAATGGACTTTTAAGTGTTCGGATATATGTTGCATGTTGGGATGGATAAATGTTTCTATTCATAAATTTGTTATGTGTATACAGGTGTTCCCATGGCTAAGTGGTTAAGAAACTTGCTTCCCAATCTTATGGTTTCAGGTTCAGTCGCACAGCATAACACAGCATCATAGACAATATGTTCTCTTAAGCCTAAAAACGCAGACGACCCATGAACTAGAAACACACACCTTGCGTATGTGTATTCAATATTGTGTGTGTGTGTGTGTGTGTGTGTGTATGTATATATATATGTATGTATATATATATATATGTATATATATATATATGTATATATATATATATATATGTATATATATATATATGTGTATA
>JAOPUL010000002.1:16457739-16473045 GCA_027564515.1 Octopus rubescens | reverse complement strand
TCCAGCTGTAGAAACCAAGCCAAAAATAGACTGGAGTCTGGTGCAGCTCCCCAGCTTGCCAGTTTCCAGTCGAAACCGTCTAACCCATGCCTGCATGGAAAAACAGACGTTAAAGGATGATGATGATGATGATGATGATAAAGGATGTATCTTTCACCACAAGTTATTAATCAATAAAAAAAAAATGGATCATTTGAGTTCTGCAGAAACATCATCGAACATATTTCAAAACGTCGAGCTCTTTAACTTTCACTGAGTTCATGTGGAACCCATTTATCAAGTTTCTTCATCTCGCCAATTTTCTTGAGATGATCTAATATTGTTAAAATGCTGACACCCATTGCCTGAGATATTTCTCTGACACTTTGATGTGGGTTTTGTTCAACTAGTGTTTTTCAAATGTTGGTCGTCAATTGTGGATAGACGTCCTCTATCCTCTTGATCTTCAAGATTCGTATCCCTACTATGAAACTTCTGAAACCAGTGCCATACTGTCCAATCACAAGTGGACCTTGATAGTTGTTTGAGAGGCATTATGGCCAAGCTTGAATTCATGCAAAAAAAGGAAACACGTCCTCTTTTTTGAAGTTCATGATTAGGGGATTATAACCTTCAAAATTAAGTTCGAAAGACATTCATATAAAATTAACAAAGAGAACACTTTAATCATTAAAAATGTGAATTTTTTATACAACTACTATTAAAATATGTTCAAACGGAATTTAAACAGTTTATACTAAAATTGGACATTATTTTCCAAACAACCTAATAGTTCGAAAAAAATCACATAACATTGGAAGAAGATATTTCCTCATCTTAACTTTTACTTACAAGATAATATTTTAAATTCAGACATTCCTTTGGAGATGGTATCATAACTGTCAAAATGAAATCAGCTGTTTTATCTGTTTGGCAATTTCCATAAAAGATTTTATTTCTCTAAATTTTTTTTTCATGTGCTGTTGACACTGACATTGTCTTTCATGTCTGCAAGTGAGCTGAACAGTGAAACCTGTTAGCACACACACATCCATACATACACCTATTGTTTTCCATGTCCACAAGTGAGTTAGCCAGTCAAACACACATATATATATATACATACATATACATCTTTTTTATGTTTTCATGTAGGGATACGAATCTTGAAGATCAAGAGGATAGAGGACGTCTATCCACATTTATGTTTATGTATTTTTGTGTATGTATGCATGTAGGTGCATGTGTGAATGTGTGTGTATGAATTTTTATGCATGTATATGGCTAGTGTTCATTCTTCCCTGCTTAATCTGTGTATGTAAAATCCAAGGTTAATATGCACTTCTGTGTTTTAAAAATGTGGAAGTAAATTTCCGAGAAGAAAATGGGATTGACGTCGAAAAAGACAATGTATTAATGATAACAGATGACTTATTGTTATTGTTATGTTTTGTTTGAGATAAAATGTTATTGTTAATTTTGTCTCATAGGTCTTTCTGGGGTTTTTCTTTTTGGTTCAGATTCTCAGTACTGTGGTTGCCAATTCAAAAGGCACTAAAAAACGCTAAACACAAACCATCAATCTCAGTGCCAGAACCTGCAGGAAGGTGAACAGCCCCTTTAATATCAAATTTGCTGAATTTGGCATTAACGGCCTTCCTGAAGTTTGATGATCGAACATTGCTCAGGGCTGTTCTGATCATCGACCTGAGATGAACAGTGGCTAGGATGGGCTGGAACAGCTCGAACTGCCGTTTTAGGGAAGATGTGAGGGATCCAGTACTTACGTTTGTTCTGTGGAGAGACCAGATGGAATAGGAACAGTTTCTGACAATCTGAGGTGTTGTTGGACAGGCAGACGTTCTTCAACAGCCTGGAGAGAGCACGGGTGAAACAGGTCCAAGCTCTCTTAGGGATCTGGTTGATGAGCTTCAACTTGGACAAGCCCTGGAGGGCGACAGTAAATTCCTCAATGGGGATCTGGACGGCAGAACAAGTTTCAGCCCTACTAAGTATGTCAAAGCTGAAGTGGCATTGGTTACATGTCCAGTTTGAAACACTTTTGGCTTGAACCTTGGTTGCTAATGCAGCTCCTGAGATAACTTGGACTACACAAGTGGTATTTGATGGTCTTTAAAAAACAACTTGTGCAGGTGTAGAGAACACAACCTGAAGGTGAATTGACAGCATCAGCGGGGCCAGCACTAGGACTATAATTCAAACGGAGAGGGGATGGCAGTGGGGGTAGGTTGGCTATGGAGGAAACAAAACTCCCACACAACAGCACGAGTTTTGCGGAATAAATATTGCAACTCTGGTCCAGATGTTTAACATTCGATTTTGCTTCACCATTCATCCTGTCTTGAGCGATATGTAATGGTTTGCTTTCTCAGCGGTTTCTAACAATTTTCTGGCAACGTCTTTTCTCTCCTCCACAGCTAGTCTAAGGCTTCTGAGGATTGAGTAAATCCTAGTTCCAACAAATCCTCTAACAGGAAGGTATATTGCCTGCCATTCTTTGTTTTCATAGCGTTCTGAGGAAAGCGTCTTTGATGTTCACTTTCCAGGGAACTTTCAGCTCTACCATCTTTACAACCTTTCTTTCTTTGCACCACAAGACAAGATCAGGTCTTTTGGTGGCAAAAAGTGGGAAGTGATATTTACCATCAAGGTTAACAGAGACCTCCCAAGTCCCCACCATTCTTTTTCCTTACATAGCTAGCTTACAAAACCATCCCTGCAAAACATTTTTCCATGCTCCACTACTTGTCTTTCACTGTTGTTAATTCGTTTTATATGCTCTGTCACTGCATAAGCCAGTATTCTTAGTACTTGGTTATGCTACCATGTCTATCTGTGTTCCTGACCTAGTGGACAATTGGAGAATATGTGCCTCATCATTCCGACCTTCGCACATTTGCACAGGCTACATGCCTCCATTTTCCATATGGCTTAAATTCATTGCTTCCAAAGTCTTCCCTATTGATCTGTATATTACCCACTGTATTTTCATATTTTAGGACACTACAAACTTCTCCACTATCTCAGAAGCTATACACTTTCTTCCAGTCCTTATTTCTGGAGGGGAGGAACAGATGACATAATCATTTGAATGGTACAGCATCGATAGCAGCTGCATCTCACCACATTTGTACTACCCAACTGTTGATGGGATTGGTATTTCTAGTGGATCTTCGTTTCTGTACAAAGCCATGCATGCAAGGGCCTTTGGTAATCCTACCCGCATGCAGATATAGATGTTAGATTTATGTTCAATTATTGCAACCCATGTCAGTGCAACTTCATACAGTCAGCAGCCACTGCAGTTTAGAGTACAGAGCAAATTGTAAACACCAGAGTTTGAACTTACCTGGTAGTAATGTTTTATCATGCATTGAGAGTCCATCCTCAGCCATTTTCTGGATTTTGATCCCCATATCTCTGTTATTAAGTGATCCACAATAGTCTCCCCAGACTCCCCTGCTATTGAAAGCAAGATTTTTCCTGCAATCTCATACTTCACTTCTTTCTGTCTCTCATTGATGAGCGTTACACTGTGTGACTTTGCTTTAAAATGCATTTTTGCCTAGTTTATCTGCTCATCCACTCTCTGCAGGATTCTCACCATTGACTTTTCATCCCTAGTTAACAATTCTACATCTTCCATGAAAGCTTTATTAGGGGAATGGATCTTCATTTCATGGTCATGGGCCATTGTGCCTTGTAGGATAACTTCTATCCCAAGAATGAACCATGACTGAAATTGCACACCCAGCTGCAACTCTCACCTTAAACTTCTGCCAAGTCTTTCTGGTAAATCACATGTAGAACTTGTTGCATAGTCTATCATTAAGTGTAAGCTTCTGGCAGGATCCAGGACAGCTCCATGGCATACTCAAGCAGTTTGTGTGGAACTGACCCTAAAGCATTTGCCAGATCAAGCCACACAAGTGCCAGATCATTTCAATTTTTTTCTCTTTTTTTTGTCCCTCTTTCTGTAATCTATTTTTATAATCATTTTTTTTTTTTTGCAGATTTAAATCTTTTAAAACATTATGGATTTTGGAAGCATGCAAAAATTAAAAAAATAAAATTGTCACTAATTCAGTTATGGTATTCTTTCGTTTGTAATCACAAACTGAAAGTGAAAATATTGACAGCATTCAGCAATATCCAGGTGGATGCTTCAACTAGGCACTCACCCTTCTTTTTTCCCCCAAGAATTTCTTTGGACTCCCATATTTTCAACAATGGAAATTATGATTTTGTCAAAAAACCAGGCCTTCAAATTTTATGATTTTAATTTTTTTGAAGTTTATTCTTTTTTAATTCCACATTAAAAAAGACAGAAATTACGATTCTGAATTTCAATTTTTTTTTTCAAATATCATTGATAGTTGCTTACAATAATTTTCCACTTTCAGTTTTTTCTGATCATAGAGAATGCCTAAATTATTAGGCAAAGTTTCGTTTTAAAAAAAAAATGATTAATCTGAATAATAATGAGAGGGATATAACAATGGCCTGAGTGCCATATATCACTGACAGAAAATACAGTGAGCTCTCGTTAAACAGTACTAATAGTTGGGGAGCTCTATAACAGTGAATTCAACTATCCAACAACAGATTGTATTGTGAAAGATTGACTTTATTAAAAATAACAGTGGTAAGTTATTTCACCAATGTTGATATAGTTGTGATTGTATAGTCTTGGAAGGTTACCATATTGTTGTTTTTCATGTGTAAATACATAATTATGATTTTCATTTAATTAATTTTTGACATTGGTATGGTTATTTTTCTGTATGAGTACATACATGCATAGTAAAGTAATTATTTCAAGAGAATGCTTTAACACAGGTATCACTTTGAAAATGGTTTATGTCTTGTATGAATGCATCAGTGATAAGTTAAAGTATAATTTTTGGAAAAGGATTTACCATAACTATCATAGTGATATTGTTTCTCTCCTGAATAAATGTATTTATATCTAATCAAGTCATCATTGTGAGAAAATGATTTACCATGTATTACAGCGATAGTACTTCTTTCCTGTATGAATCTGTGTTTAGTTAAGTTGCTACTTCCAGAGAATGATTTTCCTCAGATATCATATTCAAACAGCCTCTTCCCTGTATGAATGTATGTGTGTCTAGTTAAGGCACCATTTTGAGAGAATGATTTACAACAGATATCACAATAATATGGCTTTACTCCTGTATGAATACGTTTGTGCTGAGTTAAGGCACCTCCTTCAGAGAATGGCCTACCACAAATATCACAATGATATGGTTTCTCTCCCGTATGAATACGTTTGTGTTTAGTTAACATACTATTTACAGAAAATGATTTACCACAGATATCAGTGATATAGCTTCTCCCCAGTATGAATATATTTGTGTCTGGTTAAGTCACCATTAAGAGAGAATGATTTACCACAGATATCACAGTGATATGGCCTTTCTCCTGTATGACAGCGTTTGTGTTTAGTTAAATTACTTCTTTCAGAGAATGATTTACCACAGATATCACAGTGATAGGAGTTCTCTCCAGTATGAATATACTTGTGTTTTTTTAGGTGACTTCCATCAGAAAATGATTTTCCACAAACATCACAGTGATATGGCTTCTCTCCAGTATGAATGCGTTTGTGAGTAGTTAATTGATGTTTTAAAGAGAATGATTTACCACAAATATCACAGTGATATGACTTCTCTCCAGTATGAATATGCTTGTGTTTTTTTAAGTGACTTCCATCAGAAAATGATTTCCCACAAATATCACAGTGGTATGGCTTCTCTCCTGTATGAATGCGTTTGTGAATAGTTAAGTTATGATTTTTAGAGAATGATTTTCCACATATAACACATTGATATGGTTTTTCTCCAGTATGAATGACTTTGTGCCTAGTTAAGTCACCTGTACGAGAGAATGATTTACCACAGATATCACAGTAATATGGCTTTTCTCCTGTATGACAGCGTTTGTGTTTAGTTAAACTGCTATTTTCAGGGAATGATTTACCACAGATATTACACTGATAGGGCTTCTCTCCTGTATGAATGTATTTGTGTCGAGTTAAGACACCACTTTGAGAGAATGATTTACCACAGATATTACAGTGATATGGTTTTTCTCCTGTATGAATGTACTTGTGTCTATTTAAGTCACCATTATGAGAGAATGATTTACCACAGATATCACAGTGACATGGTTTTTCTCCTGTATGAATATGTTTGTGAATAGTTAGGTTACCTTTCTGAGAAAATGATTTTCCACAGATATCACAATGGTATAATGTTTTTGCTTTCTCTTTCTTTATATCATCAAGAAAATCAACCCTTTTACATAATTCATTTTCCATAATTTTTCTTCTTTCACCACACTATATATTTCTTCAGCAATATTTCCCACCACTAAAATCATAAATAAGCAAAGTGAATTCTAGAAATATTGCTAATAATCTCACTCAGAGATTAATATTTAAAGTAATTCTATTTAGATCTATATAAACAGGGTGGTACCTGATTGCTATAACATTTTTTAATTTAAAAAAACTATCAAATATTGATGATGCATCTGAAGAAAATATTCTTTAATGCCAATGCTGTCTGACAGTCTGAAATAGTAAAGAAACAGTATAAGATATAGAGGATACTTAAAAAGTAGAAATTCAACAGTATTATTGTACATTTCTATATTGATAAACTACAGAATCTTTTATTTGAACAATGAACTTTAACCTTTTAAATTGTTATTAAAGCTGCATCAAACAACCTTGACATAAAGTCTACATATTTATAGACAACAGCTTCACCATTAGATTGTCCTGCATTTTATATGTTAAACTACAAAATAGTAGACAATATTTTTCTCTCTAAAATTATCATTCATCAGTGTGTTTAGCCCCAACTCAGCACTGACTATGCAGACTTATGATCAGCCAGGATCATTCGATCTTTTTCATTGTTATCTTCAACTATATTATCCAATATAGTTCTCAATTTACAAGACTAGTTGTCCGGTTAAATAAAAATCCATTATATGCAACAGAAGCAGTATTATATTTGCTTTTTCATGATGTATTTGCATTAAGTATGATATACATATGGCTATTTTAAAATAATACTGCTTCTATTGCATATAACGGATTTTTATTCAACTGGGCGGCTAACTGCAACACCAGTGATTTTTCAATCAGCTTTCCTATATCAGTAGTGAGCACATGCAGAATGTGGACCTAGCATTCTCACTGCCACTGCTTGACGATTTTCGCCTGCTGCTGATATATTTGTTTTTAAACACAGTACGTCCTTTAAACATATTACCTCCAGACGAATACCGTAGTTAATTTGCCTTTTCGCGATGTATTTGCATTAAGTACTATATATTTACTGCTATTCTCCATAATATATTTGACTTTTTGTAAATAAAAGTAATTGAAAAAAGTGAAATTCCTACATACCAAGAGCCTCCGTCCAATGACTGGTCAAACATAGGTGTCACCGCTCTCTCTCTCTCTCTCACACACACACACACAAAGACTTAGAAAGTCAACTCTTGGTCTGAAGTCAATAAGATGTGTTTCTCAAAGAGGCAGCAACGGTCCCCTAAACTTAATGTTCACCTTCATCGTTATGATTCACTTTAAAGGTTAAAACAGATAAGAGGGGAAATAAATGCTTCCTTGCTATCTGGCTAACTTTGGGTGCATTGAAAATTTCACAAGCCCAAGAGATCGCTGAGCAAGTACTTTTGAGAAAAGTTTATGTGGAGATAATTTGCTAAGAAACGACCGGATGTATTTGACATTTTACGCCACAGACATGTGACATCAGGTTTAATGTCTTTGTAATATAATTATTCGAATTTGTCAATAAATAACAAAACAATATTATTTTTTTCATTTCAATAATGAAACAAATGCGAAAAAAAGAAATATTGGAACCACAAAACGTCATTAGTGCTGATGACATAATGCTTTTGGTCCTTAATACTTACAGGAAATACTCTATAAAAGGTATTGTTATATGTGTGTCAAGTAACTGAGAAATGTTGTATAAAGGATACTGTTGTTATTATATATGTTAGCTGAGAAGCGTTTCGTAACTGTTACAATTGCACGGTTGTTTAAAAGTAAATGCAAATCGGAAGCAGAAAGAACTCCTTTTGCACATGCGTATTTATAATCCAAGACAACTCTCGATACATCCCTTTTTCTTTCAACAGTTTGTTAGTAATGTCATTTGGCTATCTGGCTAACTAGACTGTCTTATTTTTATAGACCCTCTGCATTTAAATACGACCCCAATATTGCAATGCTTTCGCGACAACTTTTAGATAGGCGTCTAACATTAATAGATTTTATTAGATGAAATGGCTTACTACTAATTCTTTCACTGTGTGTCACAGTTTCAGTGACAGTAGTGTTTATTTGTAATTCACTAATTCATTCGCTGGAAGTGCCTATTTCAGGAGCGATTTATTGGAAGCTTTATATTCTCTGCCTCTATTATTCAATCATATTTATATTCCTCTACTTTTCTTTCTTTAATTAACCATTTTAAAAGCTTTCTTGGTGTTCTCTACAACACCCCTCCCACCACCACCACCTTATTAAAATTGTGTGAATATTATTTTATTTTACTTTATTTAGTTAACTCATTTAACACAAGCTCGCCTGAAACAGCCTTTATTAAAGTGTTGACCATTGAAATGTTTTCAATGTCAGCGAATGATGAATGTCATTTCTTTTTTTTTTTTTTAGCTCAATGAAAGATGTAGTGCTCGTGACAGACTCTCACCTCCATTGAACGGTATGCTGAGGTCTATGTTGATGGGTACAATACAACTTTGAGATGAAGTGTTTAAGTTGAGGTGGAAAATACCCACTTGAGGTATGTTAAGAAATGAAGAGCTATATCATCTACATAGGAATGAGCTTTGTTAATGTAGAAGAAGTAATGTGTGGGGGACATAATCAAACATTAGGACCCACCACAGTTAGATTGTAGATCAAAGACATTGATAAGATCTGAATGGAGACTTCCAGTCCAAGAGCTGTAACATGAATAAAATCCATAGTCAATCAGATTAGTTAAGTGGTTTTCATGTCAGAGAGAGTCAAAGTACAATATTACCCCTGCCAAACAACTGATGAGTTAAGACCACTGGTGAGTGATATATATGTGCATATCACAAGGATATATGGTATTACAGAGGCTGTACTGGTAGTGACCAGGAAGGGAGACAGTTTATAGTATCAGGGGGGGGGAAGACTGTTGGCAACAGTTTATACCATCTTTGAAACGTCAGAAGCAAGAACAATATGTTGATGATTTTCAGACTCAAAGATATTGCTTTCTCTGCGAATGAGACATTTGTACATTTCCAAAGATAATAATAGATCCCTGCAGAAAAAAAGTGAAGAGTTTAGTGAGGATACAGATGGATCACGATGTTTGAATGTAATGGAAATATATTTTCCGAGTTGTTTGCTTCCAGCAATCAGGGGTGTCATTCATGTTTGGATTGGAAAAGGAAAATTTTGGAGTTTAAAAGAAAATATGGAAAACTTCTCCATTGTTTATGGATCTGTCTTGGTTGAGGAATTAGGTTAGACAATTCTGAGAATTTCATAAAGATCCTCTTGGTAAGAGACAAAACGAACTGGCAAACATTTCAGAAGAAATTATATTTCACACATTACCAAAAGCAAACAAGAATCGAAACAATTTAGTTGTTCCATTCCATAAAAAAAGCAATATGTAGCGTATACAGTTCATGTGCTCCCATGTGTGTCTGCAAATAAATAACAAACACTGGTGTCAACATAAATGTGCACACACAAACACATACACATGCATGCACGCACACACAAACACACACACATACACAAATTTATAATATTAAATATTACAAATTCTGCCCTGAAACACACTGAGTTTGTGTTTGTTATTAATGCATACAATGTGTTTATGATTACATATAATAAATATATTTAGTGTCATTATGAATTAAGGACCATATTACGATGCATTGGTGCTCAGAGTATGCATGAAAAAAAACAACAGAAAGTTTACACCCAACTATGTAATATAATGTATCCTTCATTTTGTTTTTAGATGTTATGGTGTAGTTTGAGGAAGATTTGGTTGCTATTTCTAGCAGGTCAAAAGACCGCGTAAAGGTGTTGTCTTCATTGTGTATGCTCCATGACAACATCAATAAAGGAGATTTTTGATTGACTAAAATTACATAACTTTAAATGCTTGTAACTTCTTTATTATTAATTTCTAGAAAAAATTGTAACTTCGTCATCAGCATGCAAAACTACAATGAACTACATTTTTTTTAAATAATCTGGTGAAAATTTGAAATACTTTGAAAAGTGGTTGTAAGAAATTTAACAAGATCCCTTACTTGTTTGTTATGATATCTAAATGAGTGTTTACAAGAAAATATCTTTCATTACACCAAATGCTTTGCATATGTCACAAAACATGCTTTATTGTTCTCATATCCAAGAAGGCTACATTGGAAACAGAAGGGAATTACCCCAAGGGACATCATCACAACCTTCTTTAGATGGGTATCTCTTTAGATGTGTAGCTTGTTATTAAATGGTCAGATATTGAGTTCTTCCTGGCACTGAAAAGAAAGTCCAGATATCAAAATATACTTTTAGAGTTTAATAATAAGGTTATCATGTGGGTTGTAATAAAAAGGGTAAGAAATCACTGGTGTGTGGTAAAGGAGAGCACATCTTTTGTTGATATGGCTGTATATACACCATATTGTTTGTCACTGATAAAGGAGACTGACTGTAGGTGATAAAGGATATAGTTGTTTACAATTGTTTCTTTCATTTTTGAGGTCATGGAAATGAGGATAATATCATAATAGGAACAGAGACATTGTCTTTCTGGAAACAAGTAACAGTTTCCATGTATCTGTAGATTGGAGTTGGTCTTCGTAAAGATGAAAAACTTTAACATTTTGGTGAAAGTTGAAAACAAAGTTATTGAGAAGCAGAGTTACATGAAGTTTGAGAAATTTGACCATATTAGCATCACTCACTAAAGATCTGAGTATTAGCAAATGAGCCCAAAACCTACTTAACCAGCGTGGTGGAGGCCACTGAATGGAGCTCAGGCGTGTTAATAACAAAAAAGTGAAAAGATTATCGCACTAATGTTGATCTCACATAACGAAACAAGTCACTGTGTTAGGAGAAATACATTCTACCATTTGTAGAGAAGACTCTGGACTCATTAGTTGACATCATTCAATTCTTTAGCAAGCTTGATGCTAACTTGTGTTTTGGCAAATTACTCTAGCTAAAGAACCAACTAAATTGATTTATACCATTTGAAAAGTTTTACTTTAAACGGTTACCATTGGGGTTGCATCAGCACACAAACACTTTTAGAACAAAATAGTTAGAGAGGGATTAGAGGATGCTATCTGCCATATGGACAATGAACTGATATTGAGTGCATGCCGAAGGAAAGTAACTCTTTACAAAAGGGAAGTTATATCATCTCAGAGAAGGAAGAAAAGTAAAACTTCGGCCATAAGAGAAATGCGGGAATGTAAGTGAGGTTAACAGTTGTCTGAGGATGGGAAATCACTTAGCAGAAAAGAGGATAAGCTTATAAGAGACTTGCTGCCTAAGAAACCTCATTGACCTCAAGGAGATAACCAGGTTAAACTCTTCAACAGCCTGGTGGAAGACTTGTCATGCACAGCTGTGTTAGTTGTGTATGGTTCTAACAAAGGCATTAAAGTGCCAGCAGACGTGTCCATTTTCGACTGGAATGGGGCTGATACAGAAATGGAGCAAGTAATGGAAGCTTGTTGTCTATGCTTCCAGATCTCTTTCACAGATCGAGTTGAGGTTTATCCAGAGGGAAAAATAGGGATTGTTATTGAAATGGGCTTTTGAATGAATAGGTTAGGAAACTTTCTGATAAATCAACATTTTAAGTTAGAGACAGGTGATAAACCATTTAAGTTTCTTGGGGAGTTCAAACTTTGAATATCTTACCCCACAAGGATCAAACATTTCAGAATGAAACTGAAAAGTTACTGCAATATATCTTATGTTTCTGGGAAAAGTTTGTAGACACTAGACATACTGTAATAAGCAACAATAAAGAAAAATGCACTAGACACAGCTAAATAGGTTGTAGAGAGCACAAATATCTATGCAGATAACATCATGAAGAACGTTCCAGCAAATGTTTCCTACCTGGAGAACCTGAAAATGGACAATATATGATCTACAGTCATATAGATGCCTTAGGATGGATCACCTTAGTACGAGGAACGTTAAAACTGTACTGGGTACCTTCCTAAAAGTATATAATGGTCTTTTACCTATAGGCACAAAACTTCTTCAGTTAAAGAATAATGTTCTATATAAACTTCATGTGAACTTCAGAGCATGGAGAAAGACAAGGAGCATATGCAATATAGTGTGTAGTGATTGAACCTGAGCTAGCAGTTACACGAGCTTGTGCTAAGCTGTAGACCCTGTTTAAAATAACATATAAACCACACAGAACTTTTCATCCAGAGGGAACTTCCAAACAGACCTTGGTGGAGGTTAAGGATAGCTTTGTTTACAAACAAATTATACATGCTACTGGTGAACTGTTACATGAGATATGTTGAGATAGTGAAGCTCATCTTTACTATGTCTCCTAGTTGTACAGTAAATTTCAAATCAATATTTACACATAAAAATAAAATATACCTCATAGTAGTGCACTTCCAATATGTTGAGATAATAAACCTTACCTTGACTAGGTATAGTTCATCTCAACTCAATGTTTACATACCATGGAATACCTGAGAAAAATGACTGATAATGATCCATAAGTCTTGTACAGCACATTCTCACCCTTTGCCACAACAGATTTCATCACATGACCAGATAGCTACAAAGCAAGAGACACTGAATGTACAGTTCAGACTGTAAAGCATCTCTTCAAAAATTCCACTGAGTCATACCTTTCTTAGCTGACATCTTTAGAATAGATTTATTCGTGCTCAGTTTTTAATGTGATACTGGCTTTGCACTACTGTGCCAACCCTTTCACCACTACTGAACCCAAAGGAGAGAAACAGTACTGCAACAGCCTCCCATCGAGTTTCAGGTATAGGTAACTGAGACTAGAGTTACTAAGACTCTAGTAAATGAACACTCAGCACCACAACTCTACATTATAGCTGTGCCTCACGAATTTGCTTGTTTAGTTTGTCCCACCCATCTCACTCAATGTCAAGACTTGCGTGGGAAGGATATTCCTTAGATTAGTGGACAAACAATTCACATAGATACAGACGGAAATTGAAAGAAGCCCGTCATATATATATATGTGTGTGTGTGTGTGTGTGTGTGTATGTATATATGTATGTGTGTTCTTGTGTCTGTGTTTGTCCCCCACCACCGCTTGACAACCAATGTTAGTTAGTTTACGTCCCAGTAACCTAGCGGTTCGGCAAAGAGATCGATAGAATAGGTACCAGGCTTTAAATAATAAGTACTGAGGTCGATTCATTCGACTAAAAATTCAATGCGGTGTCCCAGCATGGCCGCAGTCTGATGACGGAAACAAGTAAAAGGTAAATACCTTTCAGAGTGTGTAGATTACGATCATATCGGAATTTAATATGAAAAAAAAAAAAAAATTGGTGGGATCGTACACATACATACTGACACAGGTCACATATATCTACGAAGTAAACTTGAAATTTCGAAAAAAAATTGTGATGTGTGTCAGTATGTATGTGTGCGTGCTCAGTATTTTTGTTTTCACATCAAATTCCGATTTAATCGTAATTTACACACTCTGAAAAGTATTTGTAGCAACTTTCATTAAAAAATACCCAGTTTCCTGAATGTTATGAGGAAACAAAGCCAACTCATGTGAATTTTCTGAAACTCCTCTTCCCACCCACAGAACATTTTCTTCACAACAAATTCCGATATAATCAGAATCTACACCATATGAAGCGTATTTATAGAAAATTTCATTAAAAACATCTATTTTTCTGGAAGTAATAAGGAATCAAAATGGGGGGGGGGGGGACATACACGGGTATGCCCATATATATATATGCATATATATATATATATATATATACTTTTACTTGGTTGTCATCAGGCTGTGGCCATGCTGGAGCACCGCCTTATATATATATATATATATATGTATGTGTGTGTGTGTATGCATATATGTAGCGTGTGTAAGTAATTAATTTGTGGGCATTAATTTGGAACATCTTTAAGTAGCTCCCGCTACTTAAATTAACTTACCTCCGACACATTATCAAATTTTGATGTCCAATTTATATCAAAAATATTTCCATTTATGTTTATTTAACGATGTCAACATTGTATCGAGCTGGATGGTCACAGCTGGAACACCTTTGTGTTAACATAAGTAAAACTTTGAGACATATGCTTTCTTGAGGTAGGGTATTTACACAAATTAAGGTACACAGCTACGAATAAACAGAAACTAAATAGATTTCGTAATTTCCATTTCGGCTTTGCATTGTACGACTGAATCGTTTTGACAGAACACATTATGATATAAGATCAAGAGAAGCTACGCAGTAAGACAGACTGATGTTTGTCACGGAGCAAGATACAATATTAAATTATATTATGAGGACATTTTCTTGAAAGAAATAGTATATGATGATTTCAGATATAGGCACAAGGCCCGACATTTCGGAGGAGTAGGATTAGTCAGTTAGATAACCCTAGACTTGACTGGTACTCTATTTTATCGATCCTGGAGGGATAAGAGGCAAAGTTGGCTCCGACGGGGTTTGAGCAAAGAACATAAAAACCCGGTACAAATGCACACAAGGAATTTTGTCCGGTGGGGAAAGCTGTTTTGCATGAGATTTACAACTGATACGCATGCTCAGTAGTTGTACTTTCACTTCCGTTTTCGCATAATCTTTGGCCGAAAATTTCATAACAAAAGCATATCTGTAAGTATTAAACACTGGAACTGTTACTTTGAGAGAATTTGAGATGAGGAATTATCATTATAATCACAAAGATTCGGGCGAAGGTCCAGTCGAGACAACCACGCTACTTCCGGAAATTTTTTTTTTTTAATTTTCGCGGAATCTTATATATCCGATGTAAAAAATTACGATTTGGCGAAAAATATCACTTTTTAAAAATTTACCCCCCCCCCCCTCAAAATTTTTTTTCTTAAAATTTTTTCGGAATGTTATATGTAGGCAACTCCGCCAATTCCAGGGTTAGGGTTAGGGTTAGGGTTAGTGTTAGGGTTA
>JAOPUL010000002.1:16444703-16457639 GCA_027564515.1 Octopus rubescens | reverse complement strand
ACTGGGGTCGATAAAATCGACTACTCCCCTCCCCAAAAAATTTCGGGCCTTCGTGCCCAGTATAGAAATCAATATATTAGGTAAGAGGGGAAAAAGTGGTAAAAACACCAGTTTTATGCAGTTTTCCACTTTTACGTGGTTGAACTTTGAAACCATTTTGTACTTAAAACCTGCCCATAAATATGGGTAATGTGTGTGTGAAGTTTGAAAAAATCAGTTGAGTGGTTTTGGCACTAGAAGGTAACAGACAGACACATTCTTTGTTATTAGATAACATTCTTTTATATTAGATAAGCACAACACTTATGCATTATAATAATGGATTCTTTATCAATTTGAGTATTCCAGTAGTTCAATAAAGTGAACTACATGCTAAATTATTCTACACATGTGTACTCACAAGGTAATCCTCAAGCAAAGCCAATACATAACTTCTGTCTACATAATTCCCTAATAAATCTTGAGTCAACCTGAGGCTTTTTAAAAGATACTTGTTCGAGTGGGATTGAATTTAGGACCTCATGGTGCCAAAGAGAACTTCTTAACCTTGCCAATGCCTGTGTCATACATCACACACACATACACAAATCTTTAGAAGGAATTATCTTTAGATAAAAAAAATCAAAATAAACCAGTCGATCTAATAAAAATTGTGTAAAAAAAGCAGTGTAATCCTTCAGTTTAATGTTGTTTTTAAGTCAACATAAAAGCAAACATTAAGATATATTATACATATGTATACACATGTATATAGACACACACATACAATGTATGTGTGTGTGTGTTTACATATATATCATCTCATTTGCTGGACTGGAGTAGATCCCCAGAAAGAGAAAGAGTTTTAAATATCTTGCGGAGGTTGTCAGCCAAGTTATTGGATGGGACTTATCTAAATATCTTGTATTACATTTATGATAAAATATATATGAATCTTGTTATATTTTGGGATGGTCATTTTTTTTTTTTTTTTGCCAAATAACCACACATACTATATACTCGTTCTTCACTTCGGTTTTATTATTGTTCTTACTTTAGTGTCCTTTGTAAATCTTTTGTCACACATCCTGTGACCTTTTCAACGACTCACCATCCTTTGTGTCCCCGCCTGTTCTGTGTATTCCAATCAGTCATTCTGCTGTTTATATCCTTATCTGTGCATGCATTTGTGTCTGTATCTGTGTATGCGCATGTCTATATGTGTATATGGGTTTGTTTACTATATTTTTGTACCTTTGTTTTTTATTTATTTATTCCCCATTTGTTTACTTATTTATAAACTACATTCTTAATATATTTCTTCTCATTTCATCTCAAGTATGTGTCTTGTGTGTGTATATAAGGGTTTATGTATTATACTGTTTGTATCCTTTTTTTTTTTTTCTCTCATTCTGTCTTAGGTCATCCTGTTACATAATGTGGTGGTGGGAGGTGTTGTTGTTCCATTCATGTTTTCTGTTGAGGCTCGGTATGTCTACAGCTATGTGTGTGGCCTCCATAATCTGTCTAAGTGTCGTATCTGTTCTATGTGTTGATAGTATTTTAACATCTATGTTATTGATCGAGCCTCTATGTTCTAAAAGAGCATGTTGGTAGAGCACTGATGAGCTTTTCCCCTCCTTGAGTTCCTGCCAGTGTTCACCTATCCACTCCCCAATGTATGTTGTTGTCTCATTTCTGCATCATCCCTCAGTACACCGTGCGTTTTAGACTACATTTCTAATCTTACAGTTGACCTGTAGGTTCATCCTACATACAGTGCAGATGTTATCCATACATGGAGGCCTTTCAAACGGATATTTTCTACAGATCAGTGATTTTATGGGGGTTCCTGGCCTTTCTACTACTTTAATCCGTGGATTCAACTTATCTAACGTTTTTCTAAAAGGAATGCTAGTTCGCCACAAGGAGTACCATCAACAAATATGACACTCTAGTATTTCTGGTTGTCCTACCATGAATTGGCGTTGTCTAGTTTCTTCTTGGTCCTTTCTATGCTGCTGTAGGATTTACTGCTGTACAGCAGGCAGGTCCCATTTGCATCATTCTCTATGATGGTCTTGTACTTGGTCCTGGCTCCTTTGTACACCCTAATCCTGTCCCTTTGGGTGTAGCCAGAGAACTGCATGTGGTGAATGAAATGTTGTATGGGTCTTTCTAATTCTGTTGGGTCGCACATGTGGGACACATTTCTCATCACTCTGACCAAGTTCATTATTAGGATATTGAACTTGGCATTGTTTGCGATAGCTGCGTTCTTGTGGACCAGGTATTTAGAGGCATAGGTTTGGCATAGTGGGAATGCAGGATCTGAACCTTATTGTTCTTAGTTTCCAGCCAGAGTTCTGTGTCTAAGACCAGTAGCCTACAGTTGAGGTGCTTGCTAGGGTAATCTACTGTTACTTTAATACTATGGTGAATGGAGTTAGCTATTTGTTGGATGCTCTCCATAGTGCTAGTATCTAGTTCATAGATCTTGTCTTGTGGGAGTGCTTTTGCTATGTTGATATCATCCACATAGTGGGAGTACATGATTAGGGTTATGGAGCTTTCTGCTAATCATTCTTTGAGACTTCTATCCCACCATACCATAAAAAGGTTAGCCACATCACCAGCAATACTGACACCGATGGCTTCACCTTCTTCTTGGACGTATATCTTATTATCAAACTTGATCATGTGGCCCTTTAGTGTGATTCTGGTACTCGCACCTACTGCATGTGCGACCATTTTTCTCACTTGATCGTAGTTTTCGGGGGTCCATATGGCTCTGGTCCACCCGTTCCGTCTCTCATATATACATAAACATATATGTGAATATATTTATCAAATTGCAACATCCAGTGATGTCTCACTAAGACTATTAGTATCCAAATGTACAAGTTTTTATATTTACTTTTACAAGTCATTCATCACTACTTGTGGCCTCAAATTTTAGAATTTATTATTTTAGAAATGATTATTTATTAATTAATTGATGCTGGTAGTTCAGAGCGAGGCAAATTGACAGAAAGACCAGCGTTCTGGACTTGTACTTAGTTTTGACCAACTTTTTTCATTTTGATTTCTGCCAAATTTTACTGGGTATTTTATTCTGCTGGGGTTAATATAGTACCAGTAATATATTAGTTTCAAATTTTGGCACAAGGCCAGCAATTTCGGGGAGGCGTTAAGTTGATTATATTGACCCCAGAACTCAACTGGTACTTATTTTATCGACCCCGAAAGGATGAAAGGCAAAGTCAATCTTGACGGAATTTGAATGTAAAGACAGACGAAATGCCACTAAACATTTTGCCCAGAGTGCCAACATTTTTCTGCCAGCTCACCACCTTGCATATAGTACCAGTAATATATTGATAGACACACATCACTCCTTCATTTTACAAATATTTCTTATCATTTTTCTACAATGATAATAAAGCTGAATGGACTTTATATAATGAAACTGTTGGTTTAAACACAATGACAATGTTCTGCAGCTATGTGTTGTTGGAATGAACTTGTCACAGTATCATCATCATCATTTAACGTCTGTTTTCCATGCTGGCATGGGTTAGACGGTATATTACTGGTATTTTCCTTTTTACTATTATCTCACATTAATGAAAAATACAGTCAGCCTAGTATAAATTAAACTCATGTCAATGATTTCTAGAACTCCATAAGGTAGAATATCAAAGTTGGTTTAACACTATTTCCACTGCTCTAAGTAAGGAACTTTAACACTTTTAAAACTAATCTACCTGAGACTAACCCCTTGTTCTGGGATACAAACTTACTGTTTTTAAGTGATCTAAGTTAAAACCTTCTATCAAAATTTAATGTTTATTTATGATCCAAACACCAGCTTAATAACTTGCAAAATAACTGAAACAAAGGAAATGTATTTCAACAGAAATATGGTAAAAAATGATTATAAAAATGTCTTAATATTTTTTATAAGATTCATGCAACCGCAACCCAACTCTAAAATATCTGTCTCACCCCAAAATGGTTAAATTAGGAATTCCAAGCACTTTTTAAATGCAAAATATTTTTATCTGAAATTCACCTTTCACAATGGTATCAGTATTCCACCTAAAACCAGGCAAGAACTGCAAAAAGTCAATTATATCTTTTATAATAATTGCAATACCTTATTCATTGAAATGATGTCTGTTCTAGATATCATAAATAACAATGTATCACATATGTAGGTTTTTACATTTTGTGTCGCATTTTAACAGTATTGCTGATTGGGAAATATATTTTCTTTAGACTGTCTCCTCTCTCAATCAACTGGCTAATCAGATAACCACCATCATTATAATTTTATGTACAAAGTTATCTTTTTTTCTTTCATTAACCTCCAACATCTAGTGTTCAGTATCAAATAATGTCAATAAATTGTATGGCTACAAAGTAAACATTTAGTGAAGATCAATTTAGGGAAATGTGCAACTTTTATCAACCCATGCTTGCATGGAAAAACGGACGTTAAAGGATGATGATGATGAATAAATTTGTGAATTTTATAGTTTATGATTGTGTCAGCACAAGTTGTTGTGAGATGTTTTACATGTAAAATGACAGGAGAATAATTTTAAAATAAATCAGTTTTATTTAAATTTCAGGTTATTAAGAATATTTACAAAAAGTGATGATGTCAGATCTTATGATTCTGAATATCTCAGTTTAGATAAGAAAAGATTGCAAGAATGTGGTGTAATCTTGTATTACAAACATGTCTAATTTATACCAGCAAGTAAAATGGACATCAAATACATTAATAATGAGAACTGACAAATTATGCCACCCATTTTGCATTGATATTATGTTAAAGGGTTCATTGAAACTTGCAAATTAACATTCAGCTTAACCATCAAGTCATAAATAAATTGTAAAATTATATATCAATGTAACCAACAACAGAATCATCCCTTGATGGAATACACACAATGTATTTCACAGCAGAATATACTTAAGATATCATATGAATATCCCATTAAGGTAAGATGAAATATTTCATTTTTATCATTTGTGTATTCATTTGTAACACAAACAGTGATGTTATCCCAGATTTGGGAGAATACATTTCTCAACTATTCACCCTAACAAATCAATAGTATATTTCTCCCTTCTGGAAATATGTTAGATAGAATGTATACATTAGTATTCTGAAAGAATTATTTTATCATAGTGATAAGTTATCTTAGCAACGTAGTTATATAAAATATATTGGGAGTTTGTTAACACACTTATATTTTCTTTCCTGTGTGAATACATTTATGGTTATCATTCATGCCATTCTTTGAGTATGGGACTTTTCTTACCCATCTTGAGATCTATGTATAAAAGACAACACTGAATCTATTGTATTCTATACTCTACCTTCACTGCTCTTTCCTTTACAGCCAGTCATTCACTCTCTCTGCCATCATAATCTTTCTCATTTTCATTCACCCATCCTGGCTCTTCCATGATCGTCACTATCTCTTGTGTCATATTGCTTTCTGTCCATTGCTCTATTCTCTAGGTTATGTAACCTTGAATGGAAATACATATCACAGAATACTCCTATCAACCCCCTTTTTAGTAATCATTCATCTCTGTCATTAATGCTTCTACTTATGCCTTTCACTTGTGCCTCAATCTTGTCTCTTAGATTCTTACCTCTATTGTTCTCCTCTTTTCACTCTTCCTGTACTTGGCTGTCAGCATAGATCTCTGCTCCTTGTATAATTTAGCCCTCTCATCTTTTCAGTACTCTATCCATCTTTCATCCTAATCACCCTAGCTCTCTCATCCATCCTAAAACCTATCTACCATTACCTCTCCCATACTCCACCTACACTTGGACCACCTGATATTGACATCCATCATTTACTCATATTATCAGCCATCACTCTCACCCCTTTTACCACTCTCTTTCTATCACACTTTTGCACCCCACTCCCCACCCTAAATGAATGAATACTTTTTATTGGTATAGGTACTCTCATATCTTCAAGGCATGTGGTAACCATGCTATTTTGCTGACACTATAAATCCACCCAGAATATTCTGTAAAGTGGTTGGTGGATGAGCAGAGACATGGGTCAACAACCCTTAAGTCTTGTCCAGAAATTGATAACCTCTATAGTTCTGGAACCACAAAAAAAAAAAATGCATCAAGTACATTTTGTAATATGGTTGGTGCTAAGAATGGCATCTACCCATAGAAACCAAACCAAAAATGAAACATACAAGCAAAATGCAATCCTCCAACCCATTTAAGTGAGCAGTACCCACCTAATCCATGTTTGCATGGAAGGCAAAAGTCAAACAGTGATGATGTGAATGATGGTATTTCTTTCATGGAATGAATTTCGATATTGATATTTACTGATTTTTATTAATACAAACATGTGTAGATAAGTGACTATTTTGAGAGAATGATTTACCACAGAAATTACAGTGATATGGTTTCTCTCCTGTATGAATACGTCTATGAGTAGTTAAGTGACCATTTTCAGAGAATGATTTATCACAGATATCACAGCGATATGGCTTCTCTCCTGTGTGAATGCGTTTGTGCTTGATTAATACACCATTTTCAGAGAATGATTTACCACAGATTTCACAATAAAAAGGCTTCTCTCCTGTGTGAATACGTTTGTGTTTAGTTAACACACCATTTTCAGAGAATGATTTACCACAGATATTACAGTGATATGGTTTCTCTCCTGTATGAATACGTTTGTGAGTAGTTAAGTGATGATTTCGAGAGAATGCTTTACCACAGATATTACAGTGATATGGTTTCTCTCCTGTATGAATACGTTTGTGATTAGTTAAATTATGATTCTGAGAGAATGATTTGCCACAGATATCACAGCTATATGGTTTCTCTCCTGTATGAATGTGTTTGTGTATAGTTAAGACACTACTTCCAGAGAATGATTTACCACAAATATCACAATGAAATGGTTTTTCTCCTGTATGAATGTGTATGTGTTTAGTTAAGTCACCACTTCCAGAGAATGACTTACCACAGATATCACAATGATATGGCTTCTCGCCTGTATGAACGCGTATGTGCTTAGTTAAGTGACCATTTACAGAGAATGATTTACCACATATATCACAGTGATATGGCTTCTCTCCTGTATGAATGCGTTTGTGAGCAATTAACTGGTTTGTTTGAGTAAATGATTTACCACAGATATTACAGTGAAATGGCTTTTCTCCTGTATGAATACGTTTGTGAATAGTCAGGTTACTGCTTTGAGAGAATGATTTACCACAGATACCACAGGGATATGGTTTTTCACCTGTATGAATATGTTTGTGAGTAGTTAAGTGACTATTTTCAGAGAATGATACACCACAAATATCACAGTGATATGGTTTTTCCCCTGTATGAATGCGTTTGTGAATAGTAAGTTGACCTTTTTTACAGAATGTCTTTTTACAGATACCACAGGTGTATGCTGATTTTCCTATCTCTTTCGGCATATCCTAAGATTAAAGCAATCCTTTAAGTTTCTCATATAATTAATTTTTCCATAATGTTTATTTTCTCACCACAATATTTGGATGTTTTTCTTTTTTATATATTCCTATACTGCTATATTTCCATCAACTGTGACCATTGTTGATACTTAAAGCGGGTTAAATTCCTTTGCAAATTTGTCCAAATTAAATTAGAATGCAAAATCATATTGTTAATCATTAATTCCAGTTAATGAAGAGGAGAAATATCACTAATAATCTCACTCAGAAGAAATAATTCAGTGATTATACCATAGATTTATATATACTAGGTTATATCTGTTCTGTATCAAATCTTCTTTAAAAGATAATAAATATTGATAATACATCTGAAGTAAAATATTCTCTTATGCCAATGTCATCTGAGATTCTGAAATAATAAAGAAACAGTATAAAATATAAAGAATACTTAGAGGGTCAACAATGGAAATTTTTATTATATTTCAATATTGATCAACTGTAGATATAAAATATTTTTGTTATTAAAATTACATCATACAATCTTATGTGACATCAACAGTTACTCCTTCAGATTATATATTAAAATACAGATCAACATTCTATCTCCAGAAATATTTCCCATCAACTCTGACTGATCAGAGCTATGATGTAAGGCATTTCAGCTCTAACTTTCCCACTTTCATTGGTGCAATGTATATATCCAGGACTACATTATCCAATATAGTCCTCAAATTTCAAAACTGAAAGATTCAAATTTAGGTAAATATAGCTGCAATTTCTAGCAGAACATGTAATTGCTTACAGGTGCCTGCTGTGGCCAATTGTTGCTTACTTTTAGGTCCTCCCTGATTGAGCCTGATCAAAAGCAGGTTCTTTTCCATGAAGCTGTGTATTTTATGACAGATCATTTTGGCAGGTAGTTCAGCGCCACGGAAATTAGAAAAACTTTCAAACCTGAAAATCCTTGGACATTGACCTCTTGACTATACAACAACAATGTGATTGGCAAATGGAGCCTCATACTTTTATAATACCTTTATAGATTCAGGGGGTCAAAAAGAAGAAACATTCTACTAGTCCAATAGTGATAGTTGATGGTACAATCATAAAGGTTTTCTTAGACTGTATTTTGCCTCCAAAGCTGAAGAAAAATTAACAAAACTAGTAAAAAATCAAAAATAACATGAAACAGTGGAAAACAAAATGAATCAAAAGCTAGCCTAATATCTCGAATCTCATCTCATGAATTATTATTAGGCTCAGGCATGGCTGTGTGGTAATAAGCTTGCTTCCCAACCCCATGGTTCTGGGTTCAGTCCCACTGTGTGGCACCTTGGGCAAGTGTCTTCTATTATAACCTTGGGCCGACCAAAGCCTTGTGAGTGGATTTGGTAGACGGAAACTGAAAGAAGCCCGTCGTATATATATATATATATATGTATGTATGTGCCGGTGATACACTCTCTGGAGTGGTTGACGTTAGGAAGGGCATCCAAACCAAGCCAAAAATAGACTGGAATCTGGTGCAGCTCTCCAGCTTGCCCGTTTCCAGTCAAACCGTCTAACTCATGCCAGCAAGGAAAAACAGACGTTAAATGATGATGATGATGATGATGATTCTATCAACAGTGATGGCATTTTTATTGATATTGTCCATATGTGATGCATATAACCAATCACTAAATCTTGATCTTTGTCATTCCTCCACTCCTCAGTAGTCAACGTTTATGTACATCCAGAAATTCAGTGTTTCAAAAGATTATCATGAAAACATCTATCAGCATTTAGCTATGCCATGTATTCACCACTCAATAAACTGTTAATGCCAAGAATAATCTCATATTTGATATCAAACAAATTACAGGAATATTGCTTTAATATTTGTATTTCTAACCTAGCAAGTTTGGGATACTTACTGCTCTAAATTCAGAAAATATTTCCTACATATTTGCATTACTTCTTTTCTTATTGTTATAGCTTGGGCTAGGTCTTTAAAGTATTTGTTTCTTACATTATTTAATATTTACTTCTTAATTCTTTGAAGATTTGAATTTTAGCACTCTACATTTTTTTAAAAATTTGACTTATTTGTCATAATACATTTTTTTAAAAATTTGACTTATTTGTCATAATACATTTTTTATCATCTATTTATTTTTTACTCTTTGATACTTTTCCAATATCTCACTTTACACATTTCTACATTTTCATTTCCTGCACACTTTTCCTCTGTATTTAAGTTTCTCATACATCTGCACTTCACTTTCATATTTCAACATTTTCTTTGTCAATATCTGTTGTCGGACTACTCATGGTTTCCTTATAAAACTTATTCTTTTATTGCTCTTTCTCTCCTTTTATAAATCATATTACCACACTAACTCTGGTCGTCCAAGTATTTATTCACATCCAGCTCCTTTATTTTTCTACACTTTCAATTCTTCCACTGTGTACTTTTTATAAAAAATCAATTTATATTCTATTTTCACTTTATATGAATATTTCACTTCATGTCAATTAAATTTAATTACACTGCTCAGACACTTAAATAAACAGAAAACTAGTGACGTCTAACAAGTCACACATCACACCACAATATACATATCTACATAAGCTCTCACCTTCCCATCTTTGGAAATGTATATCTTAGTATCTTTTTCACAGATATATAATTGTCTACTTTTATAAATTTACCTGGGATCAAGGAATGCTCTTTTTTTCTAATATAAGCAAACGCTTTCATCATCATTATCTTAACCTCCATTTTTGCATACTCGCTTGGGTCAAACGGAATTTGTAGAGGCAGATTTTTTACAACCAGATACACTTCCTGTTGCCAACCCTCACCAAGTAAGGTAATATTCCCACATGGTCAGACATGTTTTCATGGAAAATTGGAAATGCAATACTGCTTATATGATGGTGGCACTCCTTTACAGTTATCATGTGATGTCAAGACAAGGAGAGACAAACATACTCATGCAAATGCATACATGTACATATATACATATTTATATGATGGACTTCTTTCAGTTTTCCATCTACCAAATCCACTTACAAGGCTTTGCTTAACCCAGGGCTACAGAAGAAGACACTTGTTCAAGGTGTCATGCTGTGGGACAGAACCTAAAACCATGTGGTTGGGAAGAAAGCTTCTTAGCTAAATTAATTAAATTCTCAATTAAAATAATTGACAATTTTTAAAAATTTTCCTTCAAACTCTGACATTGAAATAACTGAAATGTTAACGAATTAAAAGTTCAAACTAAATTTCAGGTGAATAATTGCAGGTAGTGCATAAACATTTCAAAAATATTGATTTAAATCATCAAATATCTGAATACACTGGTTACAAAAAAGTGCCTTTTGAACAAAATTTCATAAACGTATTTGCTGTATAAAAGATTTATGTAGGCCCATACAATTTGTTTAACCCTTTAGCATTCAAACCGGCCATATCTGGCCAAAATATTCCACCAGTTTTATGTTCAAACTAGCCAGATGTAACCTCTCACAATGTCCTTCTACAAATATACCATCACATCATGAAAATCTCAGAAACTGCAAGAGGATTAATTCAAAACAATGTCAATAAATAGCATCACATTTGACAGAATAATCTGAATGCTTAAGGGTTAAATATACTTGTGCCAGTGACACTTTAAGAACACTCGTGCTTAAGGGTTAAATATACTTGTGCCAGTGACACTTTAAGAACACTCGTGCTAGTGATATGTTAAAAACACCTGTGCTGGTGACATGTTAAAAACACCTGTGCCGTTGACACGTTAAAAACATTTGTGCCGATGACATGTTAAAGGCACCCGGTACACTCTCTGGAGTGGTTGGTGTTAAGAAGGGCATCCAGCTGTAGAAACCAAGCTGAAACGGACTGGAGTCTGGTGCAGCTCCCTGGCTTGCCAGTCTCCAGTCAAACTGTCTAACCCATGCCAGTATGGAAAACAGATGCTAAATGATAATGATGATGATACTACTAAATTAACCAGATACTAGGATAAAATGAAAGATAATCTCAGAAGGGAAAAAAATAGATCTTTTGTTTTGATATTTTGTTTAGTATTATAAAGATAAATATTCAACGTGCATGTGTGTTTGTGCACATGCACACATGCATAAAGACTGAGAAGATGGTGGCAAATTTAAGGACTGTTATTTTGACAGGGGAGCAAGAGCAATGTGCAAAGCTTTTTCAAGACTTCGTCTACTACTGAGGTTGATGTGACTGATGTTCAACTTGAACTTCTGTAGGTTCTTGCCTGTGTCAAAGCATATGCTTATAGTGGGTTCCAGAGAACTATAGTTCTGGATAGAAAGTTTGAGAAAAGTGCGTCATGCCAAGTTTATGAGTTGTGACAAAAAAATGACAAGTGGCGGTGAGGCCATTGCAGCTTGCTGGTTTAACCCTTTAGCATTTAAACCGGCCATATCCAGCCCAAATATTTTATCTCTTTTATGTTCAAACACTCCAGATCTGATCTCTCACATCTACCCTACAATGTCACTCTAAAAATGCGACAATGTTATTGAACTCTCAAAGCTACGAGATAATGCATAATTAATTCAAAACAATGTGTATAAATAAGCTTTACAGTTGACAGAAAAATCTGAAGGGTTAAAGAGCATGTATTATTGTGGAGAGAGAGAGAGAGAGAGAGAGAAATATATTTGTGAGCCAATGGTTATAAATTACTGGTGTGGGAATCTTTACCAATCAGCTGGATGACTTTTTATAATTTAAATATTTTATTTATTTATTTTTTATACAATATAATATGTTTGTGTTTTTAGCAGATTTGAGAGCAGTACTCTGCTACTGGCACTTTGCATTCACATACATGTGTCATAAAACTTTAAATACCTCAGTAAGGATGACAGCCGTGATTGGCACTCTATTCTCCACTTCTAAATGACTGTGTTTATCAGACTTTGTTCTCCATAAATAGCATGTGAGATTGCAAATGAGCATTCAATGTGTTATCCTCTCACACACTGAGAGACAACTAGATAAATTAAATTAAACATATATTTTTATGATAGAACGATGAGCCCTTTCATTGAATTTTAGCCAGATCTAAATAAATGTATTTCTTGTAAATTTTGTATGGAAACATGAATGGATAAGGGGAACAAAGCAGTGAGGAAGCAGGACAAAAAAAAAATGAAAGAAAATAATTCTGTCCAGGATCTATTATTAACAAAAGAAGCTATGAAAATAACGTTCCTAGTAAAGTGACTTCTATCTAGAAGAATTGAGATGTTCTACACCTCAATGTTTCAAAATTCCATATCAATACAAAATTTAAATTAGCGATTTAAGTGGTTGTGTGGTAAGAAGCTTGCTTCCCAACCCCATGGTTCCAGATTCAGTCCCACTGTGTGGCACCTTGGGCAAGTGTCTTCTACTATAGCCTCAGGCCAACCAAAGCCTTGTGAGTGGAT
>JAOPUL010000002.1:16366231-16377072 GCA_027564515.1 Octopus rubescens | reverse complement strand
AATTAAAAATCCTTCAGTCTCTGCTTTGAGTCCTGAGCTTCTCAACCATTGTTGGGATTTTACTTTATTTCTTTTCTTTTTAGCTTATCCCAGTATTTGCCATGTAAGGGTTTTCTTGCCATCGTTTTATCATGGTATTTTGTTGTTCCAGTTTTAGTTTACATTTCAGTTGCTTTACAGCTTTTGTTGTTTACTCTTTTTCTTTCTTGTATTTTTCGACTTCATTAAAGAGAAAAAAAAAAACGTTTTTTTGTTTTGCTCATTTTATGGCTATATATATAACCTTTCTATGTCAGATTTTGGGTGGTGTATTCTAAATTCCATCATTATTCTTGTTTTCCTATCTAGTTTGGTTAGTTCATTTAGTATCTAATTAAGAATATTGTAACTGGGACAGCTAGAGTATTGATACCTATTATCTTGTTTATCACATTGAACTCTATCTACGGTATCTTCTTTCATTTGTGCGTGTTGTAGCGTATCTATTTCATTGACTCCTAAGTATTTGTATGTCTGAGTTTGGTCTCTTATTCTCTTATTTCATTTTCTTTATCTAGTATGATATTATTACTCTTAACTAGTTTTCCTCTTTTCAAGGTTGCTTTGGCACATTTTTCTTAAGCCAAATTTCATATTTATTTCTTTGGTAAATCTATGCACTATCTGTGGTAATGTTTCTAGTTTTAGTATATTATCATTTTCTTCATATAGGCTATTGCATGGACAAATCCTTTTATGAAACCATTAATGTTGACATTAAAAAATAATCAAACAGAAAGTAGTAAGTATATACTTTTAAATTCAGCCTGTTTTCTTTGTTCTGTTTAATAAATTAGTCAGAAGTGGTGGGGCAGTGCCTAAAACTTTTCATAAACTTGTATGATAGATGCAGTTGACACCCAGCCAGAATATCTGCAGGATTCTACTGACAGCATGTTAATTCTCAACAAATTGAATCGAGTTCAATTCTTCTGTTAGAATCATATAATTCACTTTGCAGCAAATTAGCAATTGTTAGGGTGTTGGATAGAATGTCTTGTAGTTTTTTTTTTTATTCCAGTTCTTTGTGCTCTGATTTCAAATCCCACCAAGATCAGCTTTACCGTTCATCCTTCCAGGATCAACAAATAAATTATCAGTCAAGTACTGGAGTAAGTTCTTTTTTCTCACATTGTGTCCTGGCCACACTCTGTAGTTTGGTGGTCTTTAAGAAAATTAGGTGTGGATGAATGGCTTATGAGAACTGTACAAGTCATGTACAGAAATGCCATTAACAACGTGAGAGTTAGCAATGCATTCTGGGAATAATACAGCATGCAAGTGGGTATCCATCAAGTTGGTGCCACACAGGGCAATCTATAGGTACAAGTGGCGACACCCGAGCACGGTACTTCAACAGCAGGTGGAGAGAGAGGACGCGTTCGTGCGAGTGAGCGAAGAGGTCTGGGTCAAGCCCCTGAACACACGTTGCAAGTGGGTATCATCTGTGTATCATACTGAATGTATACACATTGCCAATAAGTCAGTTACTGCAGTATTTGTCTTGAGATAACATCTCTTATCAGATATATGAAAATGCATCCCAACAACTGGATTTTTATTCAGCCAGGCAGCTTTTTGCAACATCAGTGAATGTTTCATTCAGTTCTCCTTACATCAGAGATGACGTATTCTCATCCTAGTATGTAGCTGTCCGTATCTACACACCCTTGAAAAAGTTCAGAAAGGCTGAAATGCATTTGGCGCTCTTGCTTGCCTCTGCTAAGATCAATTTTCATCCCCCTCTGATATTTTGTTGTTTTTAACACAGCACATCCATAAGAAATATTATCTCAGGACAAATACTGCAGTAACTGACTTATTGGTAATGTGTATACATTAAGTATGATACACAGATGACTCCTTTACACTGATGTTTACCAAATAGTATAAGTTTCTGCAAATATTTTCATATTTTTAAATCACTGCTGTTGGGTCTCAATGACTGAGGTAAAGGAAGTGGACTATGGCCACATGAACACAAGTTCATGCCTTGCTACAACCATTATGTTGCTCACCATTGGTAAGCTTTTCGTTTGACTGCAGGTTTCATTCCTATTTCACATACATCAGCAGTCGAAGGCATTTTAGAAAATTTCCCTCAAAATTATGAAAGCTTACAAATTTTCAAAATCTATTTCATACACGCTTAAAAGGAAATGGATGCAAAACAGTTCTTATAAAGATTTTTTTCATTAATGAGTGCCTTTCCTCTTTCACTCAACAGTAAGGTAGTTGATGGGCCTCAGTTGGTCAAATAATCTAAGTCAAGCCCTGTTTTGCTTTTTGCTCAGTGAATTTAGTTGTTTAAAGTCTGACCTCATCATGGCCATTTTGTATATAGCCTATTGTACTTTAATCTCACAACCATAGCAACTCGAAAGATATTTTGTTTCTTGCTAGTACCAAATATTGCGGCACCCTCGACTGTTGTGTCAGAAATGGACAGAGTTATGTGCAAACACTTAACGAAAGTTACATCATCACATAAAAGGTAAGAACAAAATAATGTACTCTTTGTATTTTTCCCAATGATATGATGTTTAACTTGGTGCTTAATGTCTAGTTCTTATAGCTGGACACTATTTAGAGTCTGGTCTTTTCAAAGACAACACTTGCTGGCTTGATACTGCCTACAATTGCTGGCTTGATACTGTCTACAATTGCTGGCTTGATACTGCCTGCAATTGCTGGCTTGATACTGCCTGCAATTGCCGGCTTGATACTGCCTGCAATTGCCGGCTTGATACTGCCTGCAATTGCCGGCTTGATACTGCCTGCAATTGCTGGCTTGATACTGCCTGCAATTGCCGGCTTGATACTGCCTGCAATTGCTGGCTTGATACTGCCTGCAATTGCTGGCTTGATATTGCCTGCAATTGCTGGCTTGATACTGCCTACAATTGCTGGCTTGATACTGCCTGCAATTGCTGGCTTGATATTGCCTGCAATTGCTGGCTTGATACTGCCTGCAATTGCTGGCTTGATACTGCCTGCAATTGCTGGCTTGATATTGTCTATAATTGTTTTCTGGTCCTTTTTAAAGAAAACAATTGTTGGCTGAATACTGTCCATAATTGTTTCCTAATCCTTTCAAAGACTCCTCATGTTAGCTGTTTTATGTTTATTGTTACTGTCTACAGATTCTTCTTGGCCAGTCCCTACGGCCTCTAGGAATCATTTACAGTTACTGATGGAAGCAATGTTCCTATGCTATTTAAAACTGTTGGTGAGTATTTATTGCTGTTAGACAGTGTCCCCCAACTGTTTGCACACCTGCTTGACTGGATAATCTCTGTAGACATATACAAAAAAACTAATTTATAGAATGAGCATTTTTGGGTTGGACAAGACTACACTGAGGCAGTTTTGTACAGCTGGATGCTCTTCCTGATACCAACCCTCACCTGTGTTTCCAAGCAAGGTTAAAATCCACTAGTCTATCAAACAATGAACATGCTTTCATGGTGGACTGCAAAGAAATGACACCATCTGTATGATGAACAGTGAGGCTTTTGTTTGCATCAGTGCACAAACATGCTAAGGCGAGGAGGTGGGGATATAAATTCATTCACACACACACACACAATATCATCATCATTTAACGTCTGTTTTCCATGCTGGCATGGGTTTCACTGGAAACTGGCAAGCTGCACCAGACTCCAGTCAATTTTTGGATTGGTTTCTACAGACAGCTGGATGCCCTTCCTAATGCCAACCACTCCAGAGAGTGTACCAGGTGCCTTTAATGTGTCACCGGCACATACATACATATATATATATATATATATATATATATACAACAGGCTTTTTTCAGTTTCCGTCTACCAAATCCACTCACAAGGCTTTGGTCGGCCCGAGGCTATAGTATGTGAATGAATAAGCATTACTTTTGACAGAACAATCTGAATGCTAAAGGGTTAAAGAACAATCTACATCTCAAAAGTTCAAGTGCAAGTAAGCAACAAAAAACACAACTTTGAATTCCAAAAGTTTAAATTGAATATTAATTATATTAACACTATTCTGAGTTGATATATATTTTACGTTTGAGTATTAAACTCTTTTTATAGTTTCTATTATGCCAATAACCATAACACATAGTGAGACATGAAGTGGAAAGTGAAAATAAAAAGAAAGATTAAGATACTAACCTAATGGTAATTCAGAGGTTTCCCCAGTAAAACAAATTTGATAGGATGTTAATAGATTTATATTTGATAGACGTGATCTTGTTGGCCCTCTGTGACGTTTACCATTAACAGTATCACCGGTGATTTCAAAATCAGCCTAAAAACCAAAAGACAGTTTAGTAATTAATCTGTTTTCATTTACTAGTATAAAACAAAATAAATAATTCAGCTGGTTCAGAAGGAATAGATGCACTGCCAATAGATATGGAGTATAAAGGAAAACTTGATACAGTTCATCTTTCCAGTATTCCTTTAAACAACATAAAGCAGTTATATGAAAATGAGTCTTTCCTGATGTATCTAACAATGAAACTTGTTGTTGTGGTTGTATAACTCTGGTTGGTCCTGATCCAGTGATCTATGGCAGTTAATGAATAAGTGTAATCTTCAAATCCAGTATCCAGATATACTGTGCCTTCTCCATCTAGTTGAGTATCATACTGCACACTGACATATGGGGTACAACCACAGCAGTTTGAACATGTTGCATTTTCTCCACTATCTAGTCTATTAATGACAAGCAACATGGACTCCATTGGAATGCAATAGTTGCTGGTTCTTTGATCATATGGTATCACATCCCAACACAATGTTTGGACATAATGCAGTTATTGATACTGCTGTTTATTTTCTATGTGTTTTCTGAATCTGAGTGAGAGAAATAGTGCTGTAGTAGTGTTTGGGGTGTTGAAGTGGCATTTGGAAGTGTTGTAATAGTGTCTAAGAGTGTTGTAGTAGTGTTTGAATGTATTGAAGTTGTGTTTGGAAGTATTGTAGTAGTCAATCATTACCTACTCTCCTCTACCTTCCCCCAACTAATATGTCATCAATCACCCTTCTATTCTTATCCACCTTTCACTTCATCCACATCTTAAACCTATCCAATCTCTACAGTCATCACCTACTCTCCCCTTTCTTTCCTCCAATGTCTTTTTATCCTCAACCACCTCTCAAACCTTGTTCTTTATTATATCCACCCCTCTCAGTCATTTCTTGTCTCTAACCATTATTCCCACCCGCTCTCATTCTCTGTTCTATGAACCCACTTCCATCTACTCACCTTCTTGTACCTTCAGAGTTCACCCTAGTACATCATCACCATTATTTTATCTCTTTCCAGCACCATCCCAGTTACCCCACCTACTCTTCTACAGTAATCTACTCTTCTACCAGAAATCTGTTTTGTTCTTGCCCCATTCTCTCATATGTTAACCCCTCATCCCATAGCAAAAAGCCACGTCCCTCTCTACTGTAGTTCCACTCAGTCAAAGAGGAACTTAGTTTTGAAAGCTACAAAATGGGTAAAGACTGGCTGTTAGATTAACTTCCTAAAACAATGCTTAAAATTCAGTGTTATCCTTAACACATTCAGAAACATTCACCTACTTATATGTTTTAGTTTGGAGAACTTTAGAAAATGCTCTTGCTTTTATACATAATTTCATGATTAAGACCCACCCCACTATATACTGCTACATCAATACATTTTTAAAATTTCAGAGATAAATTCAAACTTGACCTGCTTCTCTGCAGTTCACTACCACACTTTCAATGTGATTAAGCAATGCTACACAAGTTGTCATAAGAAACCTCTCCCAAACAAATTCCATTCCAAATAATACCACAATACCAATTCTTATTACCACCATAGCTTCAACAATTATTTAAGCCATACTGAACATGTTATTAACATCACAGATACACAGTTCAAGATTGCTACTCAACTATTGGTCACCAATCTGACTGGATTTCTATCATTCGTAGAGTTACAATTATTAAACCTCAGCCTGAAATTCATCTTAACCCAAGCTTAAACTTCAAATATCACCATGGCCTACTTGGGTGCTAGACTTCACCCATCACTCAGTTTAACACAACCACCTGGCACCTTGGATGTCTTTAGTGGAGTCAACTCTGTTGCAAGCGTGGCTTCCAATTTGAGGATGCTTTCCTCCTTCCCTCCCTCCCTCCCTCCCACCAGTCTTGAAGGCCCTATAAGCAGGTCATGGGTACTACCTTCCTTCTTTACTAAAAAACAAAAAAAAAAGACCATCCTAATGCAGGTACAGCCGTGGCTGTGTGATAAGAAGCTTGATTCCCAACCACATGATTCCAGGTTCAGTCTCACTGCGTGGCACCTTGGGCAAGTGTTTTCTACTATAGCCTTAGGTCGACCAAAACCTTATGAGTAAATTTGGTAGACGGAAACTGAAAGAAGCCTGTCGTGTGTGTGTGTGTGTGTGTGTGCATTTGTCTGTCCTCCACCAATGCTTGACAACCAGTGTTGGTGTGTTTATGTACCCGTAACATAGCAGTTTGGCAAAAGAGACTGATAGAATAAGTACCAGGCTTTAACAAAAAATAAGTACTGGGGTCGATTCATTTGACTAAAAATTCTTGAAGGTGGTGCCCCAGCATGGGGATTTAATAAAATAAATAACTTTTTTACTTATTGGTAAATTAAGCTGTTGTTTGAAACCTAATTTTATATATATATATATATATAATTATAATGGAAGGTTTAATTATATATATATGTAAACTTTAAAAACAGGCAGTTAGGTAGACTCAGTCAGTATCAAAAAAGGTTAAACAGAAAGAAATTTATTGACTGGTAATAGAAACATCTTACTCGGGGGTCCCTAATCTTTTTTAGACCATAGACCCTTCATGAAATCCTTGATCCCTCACCGACCCCAGGCATGTACAAAAAAGTAAATTAATAATAATAATTAAGTAGATGTGCAATTTCCATGTACGTTAGTGCAGGAAACTGCATAACAAACCCCGCACACACACACATATATGTAACAAATCTTAGACCGCTGGTCTCTGTTTTCTATAGTTTGTTACCACCCACTTCCTTCCTCAGTCATCACATAGATATTTCCTTCATTGCATGATACCAAATAAATATATAAACACACATTGGCTATTATTATAGTTGCTGATTAAAATCGTGTATCAGCAAGTTGTTTTTTATGTATTTTTATTTCTTATACAAATGTCAGCATATGACCCCAAAAGTTCACTCAACCCTCTTTTAATCCCTTGAAGAGTCCTATCGACCACTTTGGAGACCTCTGATCTAAAACCTCACAAACCACATATTTGTTTTCTCCACAAAAAAAAAAAAAAAAATTAGTAAAACAATTCTAAAGTCAAATGTAATTAACATTTAAGAGCTTATTTTTCATGCTGAGTAATTGGTCTTAGACATTCTCAGTTTTACTGCTACTATTATTATACACTGGTCTCTGCAGAGTTTCATTAGGCCATCAATATGCTACAATAAATATATAACATGTTAAGAGATAACAGCTATTAGTTTGGATTAAAGTAACAAAATAAAATGAAGAAATAAACTTTCATTACCTCTTTTAATGGTGTCTCACTCTTCAGAGATTGTTCAATCCACTGGAAAGATACAACCCAACATTTATGGGCAACACCCTGAAAATATTTCAATGTACGATCACAGTAACGCACCTGTGGAAATACTAAACAAAATATTTGTTTCTTTTACTGTTTGAAAGGCCAGTATGATTGAAAACATTAATGTTAATAAAGGTCAACATAGCAATTAGTGATATAATAACCACATGAAACAAAAGTAACAAGTATGCTATAAGGTTCATCACAGCTAAACTTTCTCTCAACTATTTATATGTGACAAGATACAGCATTGATTAAGTCCCTTTAATCGTATATATGAATATTGTAGTTTTAAGGTGTAGATAAAAGGTTCACACGTAAAATCTGCCTGCTCGAAGTATTATTGAAAATCACATGACATGGTGGCAGCGAGCGGTACAATGATATGCCAGTTACACTAAAAGAAGGAAAAAGTGAATGAATGCCAGTCACAAGGCGAACCAACAGATTGGGTGAATGCAATCGTATGTAGCAGGAAGAAAAATGGTGAGTTACATATATGTTTGGATCCAAAACCATTGAATAAATGCATAAAAAGAACTTACCACAAAGCCCCAACCCTTGAGGAAATTTCCCACAATCTAGTGGGTACTAAAAATTTCACACAATTAGATGCAAAACATGGATATTGGGCAATACATCTTGATAGGGATTCAAGTCTGCTTACATGCTTCAACACACCATTTAGAAGGTACTGGTATTTAAGGTGTCCATTTGTGCTCAAGGTCTCCCAGGACATTTTTCAACAAAAAATGGACCAAAAACTAGAAAACTGTACAGGTGCCATTGGTACATCAGATGATATTTGCATACATGGCAAAACATTCAAAGAGCAAGATAAGAACTTGAGAAGGACAATGGGTATAGCCAGAAGATATGGGCTAGTCTTCAACAAAGGCAAATGCAAAAACAGATCAAATTTCATGGTCTCATCTGAGATGAGAATGGCTCTTACCCGGATCCAGGAAAATGTGATGCAGTCAAAACAAAACCTACACCTACAAACCATGAGGAACTTCATCAATTTCTACGTATGATCCAATATCTAAGCCCTTTCATACCAGAACTCAGTTCTAGAACAACTCCACTGAGATCACTACTCAAGAAAGATACTGAATGGCAATGGAATGACACATGAAAAAGCTTTTCAAAAATTGAAAGACTGCCTATGAAAGCCTAGCTTATTTCAGGCCTAATGCAAGGACAGTGATCCAGGTAGATTCTAGCATGTTAGGCCTAGGTGCAACACTGATCAATGATGGAAAAATTGTTGCATTTGCTAGTAAAAGTCTGACTGATGTTGAGTGAAGATATGCAACCATAGAAAGAGGGCTACTCGCAGTGGTATTTGATTGAGAAAAATTTCACACATGTGTACAGGAAAGAGTTCCAAATTGAATCAGACCACAAAATATTGGAAAATATACAGAACAAAAATATTGCACAGGCACCCCCAAGACTGCAAAGAATATTGTTAAGGCTACAACCATATGATGCCCAAATCATATACAACCCAGACTATTTATCAAGGATACAGCCAACACAAGGGAAAGAAATTGAACTGGATCTTACAATACATACTGTTGGTATATCAGTACAGAAGCAAATGGAGTTGCAAGAAGCTACAGAAGAAGATGAAGAACTGAAAATTCTAAAATAAATAATAATGAGTGGATAGCCAGAGATTGTGAAAGACGTACTGAAAAGTATAAGAAACTACTGGTCATTGAAAGACTGTCTATCAGTACAGGATGGCTTAGTAACAAAAGGTGAGTGCATAGTCATTCAAAAAAAAAAAACATGCAAAATACTGTTCTTCAGAGAATCCATGATGCACATCAAGGTAATTGAAAAGTGTCAGCTCAAAGCAAGGAATAGTGTTTATTGAAGAGGCATAAACAAAGACATCGAGGAACTAGTACAAGCATGCAGAATATGCAACGAGTATAAAAAAGAAATACCAAAGAAACGATGATAATAAAAGAATATTCAACAAGACCATTCCAAAATATTGCAACTGACATCTTTGACTTCAACGATCAACAAAGCTTACTTGTTGCTGATCAATACTTGTTGCCAATCAATACAAGCGAAATGCCTTTTGTCAAGACTATGAGGAGTGTCACTAGTTCAAGCTGCATTGAATATTTCAAGGCAATCTTTGCCATTCACGGCATTCCAGAATTCCTGTATAAGACAATGCCACATACTTTGTGTCAAAGGCGTTCCACAACTTCGCTTTAGAGTGGGAATTCACTGACATCACATCCAGCCCAAGGTACCCACAATCAAACGGTTTCATAGAAAGAATGGTCCAAACAGTGAAAAATCACAATGAAGAATGCAAAACAATCGAATATGGATTGTCATATGGCTCTTCTATGCCTAAGAGTAACCCCACTGGACAGTCACTTACCATCACCAGCAGAGATCTTATTCAATAGGAAAATAAGAACAAGAATTCTAACTATGTTGAAAACTGACACTCCAAAAGACAACCAAATCCGAGAAAGGATGAACATCATAAGCAGGAGACAACAGTACTACAATAGAAATGTAAAAGACCTTTCTGAATTTCTTATAGGCAGCAAAGTATCTGTCCTTCAAGAAAATAGCACATGGCAACCAGCAACAGTTGTAGATAAATGCACGGAACCATGTAGCTACATCGTCAGAATGCACAGCAATTGAAGACTTGTCAGATGCAACAGGCGACACCTGCAGGAGTTATACAGGCCACAAAAGTGGGTCACTTTCAGCATACCGGTCCAAAAGACCAGAGACTGATCCACCAGCTGACCACACGACAAACATTGGTGCTCCAGCTGTTCCTGCCCAGCATGCCCAGCTCACACTACCACAGATGCAGACTGACCAACAACTAGCGACACCTGGCCACCTTGTGAGAATAAAATAGCCCCCAGCAAAGCTTAAGGACTTTATATGTAATTAGAACATTATAAATATAAAAATAAAAATAGGCGTGGCTGTGTGGTAAAAAGCTTCCTTCCTAACCACATGGTTCCGGGTTCAGTCTCACTGCGTGGTACCTTGGGCAAGTGTCTTCTACTATAGCCTCGGGCCAACCAAAGCCTTGTGTGTGGATTTGGTAGACGGAAACTGAAAGAAGCCCGTCGTATATATATATATATATATATGTATATATCTATGTGT
>JAOPUL010000002.1:16346684-16361852 GCA_027564515.1 Octopus rubescens | reverse complement strand
GAGAGAGAGAGAGAGAGAGAGAGAGAGAGAGAGAGAGAGAGAGAGAGAGAGAGAGCGAGAGAGAGAGAGAGAGAGAAAGAGCGAGAGAGAGAGAGAGAGAGAAAGAGAGAGAGAGAGAGAGAGAGAGAGAGAGGTACAAGGAGTGGATGGGTCATGGAAAGGTTAGTAAAAATTTACTGTCAGGTTAACAATCAATATTTGAAATTATAGAAAATTGACTTTACTTCAAATGTTTATGAGATTTGTTCTCTGGTAAATGCTTCTCAGTAATGTCAGATGGGATGACTTCTTCCCTATCAATTGAACCATTTCCGTCCTCATCAGCTAAAACAACTGAAGTATCAGATTCATCACTTTCAATAATAGGTACATTTTTTTTGCATTTAGCTTTATTTCGCAAATGATTCCTATTATCACGCTGACTTCCTTTCTTTCCATAGCAAGTTGCCGATGAAGATCTTTGAAATGAGGGAGAGAAAAATAACTCTTCACTGTCTTCTGTTGCTGACTTTTTACTATCATCAGGTGACAGACATTTTTCGATTTCTGTTGAAGGTTCTTCTGCAAAATGAAGTTATTTTTCAATAAATTAATCACCCAATAAATTAATTAATAAAAGAAAGAGTTAATAAAAAAAATGAATACAGAAAGGATTTATACCTTGAAAAGAATCTGGAATGACATCATCTTCATCACTACTCAGTCTCATGTATTTATTATCACACTCCGTGGTTTTTATCAAGTCATCGTCTGACATTGGAATCTCTGTTTCTTGACATGATGTAAGTTTTAATTCATCTCTACAGTCATTATCTTCATTAACAATTGAGTCATCCATACCTAACTTAGCTTCCAGTAATGCAATTTGTCTTTTCATCTCAACCAGATCATTTTTCAAATAGGCACATTGCTGCAACGAATATAATGGTCATGTGCAATAAATAATAGATAACAAAAAAATAACTGTGTATGTGTCAAGATCAACTTTACTCTGTTGTCCTCCTTCCAGTGTACTAAAGAAAAGTTCCAGCTAAAAACTATGGGGATTGATACAATTGACTGTTCTCTCCCTCAGAATATATGGCTGTGTGCCTAAGTTAAAAATCAATATTTTACAACTAGGTATAGATACTAATCTAAACAGAATCAAAAAACAATTTTCCATCAAATCTTGCTTTTTCATTGTGTTATGTCTTGCATTCACATTTGGTTTTAAACTATAAACATGTAGTCATATTCAATCCTAAATTAAATTTAGTTTTATTCATCTGTATATTTGGGAAGCAACTCTTCTCTAAAACAAGCAACACTTTTTTTTTGCCTTTATATATGTTTTTAAAGTACTATTAAACAAGGTTACAGTATTTTGTTTTTGTATTTGTTTTGCAAGATTCTTGAAGTGAATTCGTCTGTTGAAACAAATTTTGTTGTGTCTTGAGAGGGTCATTACACCAATAATAACAAACACACACTGGTTCAATATCACTTGTTTATTGTTATTCAATTGGTTAAATATCTAACCACTAATCGATCACTCGGTTAATGTGTTGGTTAAACAATCAATCAGTTGTTTGTATGTCAAAGTCCTTTCGTCGCTATTTGCGATCTCATCAATGACATGCCCTCTTTCTTCAAGGTCTGCAATGTTTTTAATGGTCTTTGTATGTACCAAGTGAAAATATAAACAGAGACCTATTTAATATCCCAGTCACAATCAATTTGGACAAGCAAAAATATATTAGGAAAACCATGAAAGACACAAAAGATGTTTAAAAAGAAATAAGAGAAGTTCACATGAACAATTAAGGAAGAATCAGATTAGATTAAAGAGTCTGTTAGAATAACTAAAACCTTAGAAAAAAGATGTAGGATTAATGAAAATTTTAAAGGTTTTATCACAATTCCAAGTTTAAAAAAGGTTTGCTGTAAAAATGAACAATAAGAATGAATTTTGGTAAAGCCCAATTTGACAAAATCCAACACAAATTGCTGAACTTCTTATGAAATATATGCAAAGGTCAAAAATGATACTCCAAGAACTTATTGGTCAAAGTAAATGAAAAGAGATACCATCACAGAAGGTGGATAAAAATGTGATTTCTTAAGATAAAATGCCAGGGCTATGATACTTGGCTATAAGTGTAATAGGGACACAATGACAGTGAAATCAAAAACTGCAAAACATAGGAAATAGAAAATGTTAGTCTTGTACCTGGTCATCACATGAACAAATCTGCAGTACAGCCAATGTTGAAATGTCTCGATTTCTTACATTTATAACACTAGTTCACTTTATTTGGTGGACTTTCCACCTAAATTATTAAAGATTTTAAAAACCAGTACAACAATATAATCCTGGTATAATTATTATACAGTACAAAAGTTTGCTTTATATGATTTGAATCTTCATCAGCTAAAGCACCAGTGAGCAGATAAAAACATTCTTACCTGTGTGGAGTATTTTTCATTCTGAGATCCTAGATTTTCTGAATCCCGAGGATTTCTATTATTTATGTTTTGGGACTCTCCTTCATCACTTTGCTCAGCTGAAAATAATTTAAATCAAATAACTGCTTCACTAATGTTCAGCTAAGACAAACACAAATTCACACATTTCTGCTTACTGCTATCAAGTGGAAATCTACCATCAGAGATTTCTAAAGAAAATCACAGATGTCTAAAGGCAGAATGGACAAACAAATAATGTCAGTATGAAAACTAGTATCTCACAATATTGATTTTACACTATCAGCTTCGATGAGCTGGCTATGTTGTATAAAATAGCAGACCAAACAACTGTTTCACTCCCAATGAATGAATGAATGTGGACACAAGGAAGTGGTTCTAAAACATACTTAAAGAAATTTGAAAAAGTGTATCATTGATGTGTAAGAGTGGGACTTGTCAGTAAATTAGTGACACAGATGGAGAAGGTTCATCTATGATGAAGCCTAACACATTGACACAACATAAAATCAAACATCTCCATGATAGATGTAAGCACAGAAAGTAACACAAAATGACTAACACTATATCCACTATGGCTGGACTTGCAGATCCCATATTGCCCTAAAAGTTATATGCAGATCCATAGAAGTTAAATCTGGTGGATGGTGCCCCAGCATGACCACAGCTTACTGGCCTGAACCATTAAAAGTGAGTAAAAGGGTATATGAATATATATGTACATTCTTTTATTCTTGTGCTGGATTTAATCAGTGTAGCCACCTTGAAAAGTTATGTTGATCATATCAATTCCAGTATTAATTCATCAATCTCTAGTGGAACACAGTGGAATTGAAACCTGAATGGCAAGGCTGTTAAGTGAGCTTCCTAACCACACAGCCACAACCTTGACTGCACTCATACATAAATGTCTATATATATGTGTGTGTGTCATCATCCTCATCATTTAACATTCGTTTTCCACAAGCAATCCTTGAAGATAAAGATGGTTGAGTCTTCCAGTATAGTCATATATAAAACCAGCACTAATGGGATGAGTTGTCATGGGTTTCTGGTTGATTTCATCCAAGTTGTTAGTTGCCAGTTGGTTAACTTCCAACAAATTTATTTGGCAAATTAAACAGGATTGAGTGTTCCATTAGAAAGTTTATGTTAATTGAAATTGAAATTTGAAATTTTCAACATCATTTTTTTTTTTCATTTTATTACCTAGATTACAAATTAATAAAATTAATAAAATGTTCTCAATTACTCATGTTACAAAAATAGAAATTCTGTTTATGTAAATGTGTAGATATAAGTAATAACAGTCATCATATCATCTATTTTTTCCATAAAGCATATTGTCATTCATCTTGGTCATTTGTGAAGTACAACATCCTGAGATCTGAATTCATCACTTCTCCCATCTTCCTCTTTTATGGACACTCTTTACTGTACCAACAAAACTTCTTCTCCCAGTTCTTATTGTCCATCCCATCAGATATTCATATCAGCAATCAACTCCCTTCAACTCTTTAGCTGATATCTTTAATACCCAGCTGTCATCCCAGGCCACTTGTGCTCTTCATCTCATACAGGTAACATTAACACCCATAGATCATTCTAGCTTCATTTCTCTCTCACCTCAATATATTATTCACATTTACTGATCACTAATAACATGCAGTAACAACACTTCTTAGTTTCATACAGTCTGCTTTTCACATGAAAAGAGACACTTTTGATGTCTGTCCTTTGACTTTGTCACTCTTGATAGGTTGTCTTCCTATGAAACTAATAAGGAATCTACTGAGAAATATTCATGATTTTCTCTTATAGAGTTTTACAACTCAGCTAAACATTAAGGTTTATGGATTAACTTTTACAAAGGATCTGGAGTTCTTTATGTTCATAGATTCACTCCAGTACAGATGTTTAAAATGTCTTAAAAACAAATGCCAATGACAGAACTTCAAAAGAAACACTGGAATCTTTACTGGGGTGAACTGAAAGTTTTGAAGATAGAGACATCAAAAGGATTTGATGTCTCTTATGCAGTGTGTAGATGGCAGTAACAACTGCAATGGCACCTGCAACAACAAACACTGTTACAAACATGGTTACTTAATGAATAATAAATGCATCAGTATCAACAACTTTCGCAGTGCCTACAGCAGCAACAACAACATGTTGACTATGTCAAGTAATCTATCTCTCCTCTCTTATGCTGCTGTTATTTCAGTTACTACTATTACTACTACTTTCTCTCATTCTATTGTTCATCCTATTATTGTCCCCTTCTATTGAGTGCAGAAGATTCTCCTTTTTCTGGAATGGTAAGAGCACCACACTGCCCAGTTTAACACCTTTTGGCTCTTGGGTGCCTTTAGGAGTTTGTTCTGTTGCAGGCATTCTGACTAGACCTCCAACCCAGAGATTTCCATGATCTTTCCATACATCCTAACCCTCTAACACTTCCCTCAATGCCAAAAAATATATCCCCCGAGCCAATTTTCCCTCATCTTTTCAAACATCCAAGGTTTTCTCTCCAACCTAGATCATATACATCACCTCTTACACATGTAAACAACACATTTTCTGTCTCTCTGAGATACAAGTTTCTAAACTCCTATCTACAAACCACCACCACTATCCAGAATATATTCTCTAAACAAATTTTACATATATAAACTCCATTCTCCCTGTCTCCCATCTGCATATCAGCAATGTATCCAACTTCTTTGGCACAAAATCTCGCCCCATCCATCCCCTAAATACATATGCTCCCTCTATTACTCTTCTAAACTCAAACCATCAACAACTTTTTGACCATATCTCCTCATGTATTGAAAAAAATTTATCTCACCTTTCCTTTCTATGAAGTCATCATCCTCTGTGACTCACACATTCATAACTACTCATGCTTCTCACACTCATCATCCCACACCAATACTGCCACTGCAGAAGCTGAACCTTTTGTTATTCTCCCTAACTTCTACACTTTCTTTATTCTAAAAATTATACTTTGCAGTAGATGTCTCCAGCACAACTTAGATTGGACAAATAACTAGAAACTTCTGCCAAATCTGAAATGACTCCATGAACAGAGACATTGAAAGTATCTTCCAATGGTGTTATGGTAATCTTGTCTCCTTCAACAACACAAACACACAATCACTACACATGTATGAAAAAAACATTATTGCATCCACACTTCCTATAACCATGAACAATATACAACTAGACTGTAAGGTTTACAGTCACTGCCAAGTCTCACCATTACTGAGGATCTCTTCAAGTGAACAAATTTCCTCACTATAACCAAAACTATATCAAAAAGATTTGTTTTTATTTTCAGAGCGAAAAATCTTACTTAAGCCAGCAACAACTATAGTCACAACAAATCTCGGGTAAGAACCACCATGGAGTACTGCTCTCACATCTGGGATGCTGCTGCTGCTGCTATACACAGATATTCTAGACTACATCAAAAGAAAACCCACTCAATTAGCACAAAGTTGCTCACTAATACACTCCAATCTCTAGCCTCCTGGCATGTCCCATCTCTCTGACTTACTCTAGTTTCCTTTATTCCTCCAAGCTGGATGGTTTCATGCCACATTTATAGGGTACTGCTAACTCATATCTCTCCCCATCTCGCATCCTATATTGTCCCACCCACTTTGCACTAACCACTACACGCAGTCTATCCTCCCCAGAGCATCTTCCCTCTGGAATTCTTTCCCTGCACTTTGCGTGCACACACACACACACAAAAGATAAAAACACTATGAAGGCTTTGAAGTGAAATTAAGTTAAATATTTCAGTAATTTTTAAAAAGAGATATAGTAATGTACTGTAAACAGAAAATGGAAATCTAAAATAAGAATTATTTACCTTCAGATTCAGATATAACCAAGCATTTACTTCTTTTATCAGTTTCAGTCTCATTGTCAATTCCCTCAAATTTTTCGTTATCTTCTCTAAACAAGTCTGGGTGGTCAATTTTTTCAGGGTCAGAGATGCATTCTTTTTGTCTCCTGGAAATGCTATTTGCATTAGCTACAGTAAAAATGAAAATGAAATATATATGTTTTGTGGTGTATATTTTTATATTTGATTTTAAAATGTTATCAGTTTTTCCTTTTATTTTTCTTTACAAAAATTTCCTTTTATGCAAATATTTATTTTCAACCTGTTCCTGCATGCAGGATTTTGTCTCAAACTTTGTGAGTAAAAACATTGGGCTCTTCAGTGACAGATACCACTCGCTTTACGGAAGTAATGCGTTTCTGAAAATTTGGCGAAACACGAAATTCTGCAATGCAAAATTAATGTTCTTATTGATTTTTATATTATCAAAAAACGTTTGTAAACCACTCTTTGAAAAGGCTCTTAGTTATCCATGCCTTATTTGAATGCCAAATCAGAAGTAGATTAAGCTTTGTGTAACCCTTGAAAGCCCTTAGTTTTTTTTTTCAGTAGTATATGTGTAGGAGCTTTAATTTCATATCACTAGTGGCATTTCCTTTCAAAGGAAGTGTCAGACGATTTTTGGAAGCTTTAAATCCAGGTGTTGATTTTTTTCTTCTTGGAAAATGAAAGTTCTAGCAAGCATACACTTCCAGAAAAGTGCAGTCTCATCAACAGTGTATACTTGTTCTGGTACGTAGCCCGCTTCACCAATCACTTTTTTTTTTAATTACCATTGTGTTTATCGGCACATTGCACTAATTCTGATCTTTGATCCAAACACTCAAAAGTCATTCTATTTTAAGCATTACATTACATCTATGAAAAAATAAGGTCCAGATAGGTAACGGAGTAACTTCTTGAGCACTTGAGCAATTTTCTCTCTGTTGTCACATATTGTTCCCAAATTCAACAACAGATGTGATTAATTGTCCACAGCAAATACGTAGTAAAGAAAATTGGACCAGCAAAGATTTGTTTTGTGCGAGCAGAAAATTGTCTTATTCTTATGGATGTAATAATGAAAATGAGATGAAAAGGTGAAGGTCTGAGGAAGAGAAGGTACTATATGATTACAGTTAGCTGAAGGGTCACCAAATTTTATAGGTAATTTGCCCCTTGCACTTCTGACTTAAAACATAAACATATGCATGCACACACACACACATGTTGGCGTACATGCTGATATCTGTTGTAGCCAGATGTGGATTCAAAAGTTAGTGGGTTGATAGTGGAGATGATGTGGGCTGATAATGGTGATGATGTGGATTGCATTGGTTTAGAGGTTAGTGATAGTGGGTGGGTATTGTTGGTGGTGTAGTGGTCATATTGTTCTTACTAATTGTATTGTTGTGGTTGTTTAGTCTGAAGTCAATCTGCATAGACCTCAGATCAAAGACATTTCATTGAACTTTTAAAATACACTAGGACACCACATTATATGATTTTATTTGAAATGGATTTGCTTATTTACTTCATACTATATATTACAGTTGCTGCCTGTGGTTGTTTTCATGTTGATGATAGATACACAAATGCACATATGCATATGCATACATTCATGTATATATAACATTAGAATGAAAAAAAATAATGCTTAATTTACTGTAAGTATTGAAAAAGTAGCCACAAAGTGATCATGTCACACATGCAACAGGACTTTCTTTCCAACCTTATAACATTTTTATTATTACTTGTAGAAATGTTAGCCAGCCAATATTCTGTCTCAACATTTCTATTTCCTTAATAGGTCTTTGATCCCTTTGTTAGAAACAACAGACAAACATATTGCATTCTTGTTGCCATTGTTATATTGAAACAATGTTGTTGACTATGAAGTCAAATATATTATGAAAGTTTGAAAGAAAATAACAATTATTATTATCAGTTGACAAAATTGTTAATGCCAGACAAAATACTTTTTGGCATTCATTCTGGCTCTTTACATTCTAAGTTAATGTCATGTCAAGATCAACTTTACTTTTCAACTCTCCAAGGTTGATAAAATAAAGTACCAGTAACGTGCTTGGATATTGACTACTCTCCCTCCCATCAAAATTGCTGACCTTGTGCCTCTATTAGAAACGATGTTCTGGCGGCCCAAAGTGACAGGTAGAGGCAAGTGCGATCCGCAATTGTCTCTTTATGCGGGTTCGGGAAGTGAGTGATGCGAGGCAAATAACAATTCTCAATTGCCTATGTTTGTACAGCGGACGTATGGGAAGCGGCGTCCCACTATATTGTACGGGTAGCAAGCGTAGAAGGTCCGGTGCCGGTGACACGTTAAAAGCACCCATCACACACTGTAAATGTGGTTGGTGGTAGGAAGGGCATCCAGCTGTAGAAACCAAGCCAAACCTGACTGGAGCATGGTTAGCCCTGGCCTGCCAGCCCCAGTCAAACCATCCAACCCATGCTTGCATGGAAAAACAGACATTAAATGACGATGATGATGATGATTTCTTTATTTTATTTTCCTTTAACAGATTATATATTCTGGAAATGTTGTGATTTAGTTTCATTACTAATTTATGGTACTTGTTTGTAATTTCTTGGAATCTTCCTACTGCCACTATAATTTTTTGATACTACAGTTGCATACTTGATTACAAAGCAGCCAGTTCCATAATAAAGTATGCAGCTGTAATATAAAAAAAAAATATATATAAGCATATTAGTTAGGCCAGACAGTAGTGAGAAAGTAGGTAAAGTATCACCATCATCATTGTTTTAACACCCACTTTACCATGCTTGCATGGATCAGACTGAATTCATTGAGGCAGATTTTCTATCATCTAATCCTCCTTCCTGTCACCAACCCTCATCAAGAAATAAATATTTTACCAAGGCCAGACATGTTTTCATAGAAGATTGGAAATGAAGGATACCATTTGTATGATAGGGACACTCATTTACAACTATCCTGCAATGCAAGAACTTACAAGCATACTTACACATGTAAATACACACACACACGCACACACACACACACACACACACACACACATGGCTTCTTTCACTTGACACTTTCGTGAAAAGACTAACATTTACTCCAGCAAATGAAATTGTCAGACAGTCTGCTGATCCAGATCAAAATGCCTAAATGGATGAAGTAGCAATATATCACCAGATCCAGATAACATTCTAGCCAATATCTGGAGGAGTCCACCCTTCCATAAACATTGTTGGACTTCTGTAACAAGACCTATAAAGGAAATAGACCAACAGCCTTCTTAAAATCTTCAATTATTCTACTTTTAAAGAAAGGCGATCTTCTTGCCACAGAATTACAGAGGAATTACACTTTCTCTAGACTTAAAAATCTACAATTGTTGCTACTTAATAGAAGGGTTTCTCGTATCAATCCCATCCTATGAGGGACCAAATTAACCTCCATGAAGGGAGATCAACACAGCCACATATCCTTGTCCTTAAAAAAATCATGGAAAAGGTGGCAACTGTATTTGGGGATTTCTCCAAAACATTTGATAGAGTCAACAAAAGGGTCATGTTACTTATCCTGTTCAACTATCACAGATGATATTGTCAAAGTTATTACTATGCAGCAAGAAAGCAGGTAAACTCCTCAAGCTTTGTGCTAAACACAGATGATCCAACTAAAGACTTTCCTGATATGCAAGGGACAGGCTCGGAGTGCATGTAACAAGCTTCAAAACATCTGGCAGTCAAGTATTTCAAAGTAAAAAACTGGCTGTCTTCGAGGCATGTATAGAGAACATATTCCTCTATGGAGCCAAAACTTGGACTATGAAGAAAGAAGATGGTATGCATACTAGGCTTCTCATGGAGGCTCAAAGCATCTCATAGTGCTAGTACAAATTCAAAGAAGAAATTATGGATGCATTTGTCCCCATCTCTACATTCGATGCAGAAAAGACTTTGTTGGCCACTGCTATTATGCTGAACACCAGGCTATATCAGATGTTGTATTTGGGAGATTCCCACACTCTATTAGAGAACAAAACCACTCAACTATATTATGTTATTAGCAAAAACACAGAACATGAAATTGAGGGCATACCAAAGCTAATAGAGACTGAAATTCCTGGCATGATGTAGTAAATGATTTTAAAAATGCGAGTAAAATGTTCTGTACTTCCTGAATGATTAAATTATAGTTGTAACTGTTAATATTTAGTAGAATCTGAAACAAATATTGTAAAAATGACACTTGATGACTAATCATCATCATCATCATCATCATCATCATCATCATCATCAGATTGGAATACCTTGGAGTAGTGACCATTTTATTTCCTCTGAAAAAATGATTGAAATTCTTTGGCAGATAAATTCTATTTTATGGATCTTACCACTTCAAAAAATAATGTATTTATAGCCCTTTCTGATCACAACCAGATAAAGAGAATCATTAGAACTACATGATATTATAAAGGCTCTGATACTGTATTAGCAGAACATGTTGCTGATTATGAATTGTAGGGATTAGCATTCATCCAAGCATCTTCTAATGCTAGTGCTTCTATTGCATCATCTAATTTGAGTTTACTATTTTCAGGTAATCTTTAACCTATGGTGTTTTCTTGCAAAACCTATAAATAAGAGTATGGATTCTAATGGTTGTTAAGAAGTTATCTAAGAGTGTCAAGCAAAAACTAAATTTACCTAGGTGACCAGATTAGCAGCAGAGGAGGTTGCTCTGAAAGCGTAGTTGCTAGAATAAGAACCAGCTGGGAAAAGTTCAGAGAATTATTAACTTTGTTGGTAATAAAGGGCCTCTCTCCCTCAGAGTGAAAGGCAACTTGTATGAATGCTTGTGTATGGACAACTACATAGCAGCTAAACATGGGCTGTGACTGCAGAGGACATGCAAAGGCTTGAAAGAAATGAAGCCAGCATGTTTCACTAGATGTGCATTGTCAGCATGCATGTACAACAAAGGGTAAATGTTTTGAGAGGAAAATTGGGTATAAGAGGCGAGCCAATCCCCAACAAATCTCATTTGTTAAAACACCTGTTGAATGCCAAAAAAATGAAAAGGCTAACCACTAGCCTTGGTTGTGTCAATGTTTTTTTACACTTGTCCTGTCTGGAATTGGAACTCCTATCTTCTATCATTGTAATGATGTTATGTTTCCCCCTACATTTGCTCTGATTATCTTTCTCTTTCTATCAATCTGGCTATCCATTTTAATACTTCATACTTGATTCTTTAAAGTTAATGGAGAGCAACAGACTGGAATTAATTTAGTAAATTAATTATATGTTCTAACAAACTGGTTGAAATTATTTTTGAAACATAGTTGTTGGTGAAAGTATATCTTTTACACAACAATGAGATCTCTTTTGATAAAGATAAATATACTGTTACCGTTTGAGAAAATATAAAAGCATCATCACATAGTTAATCTTATATCTATTGATTATTTGATTGCATACAAAAGGTTTAAATGTTAGTAAGGTTTGGTGTGCCTTTAACAACTATTGCTGTGTGTTTAAAAAGATTTGTAAATTTTCATTCAGTTTTGTTTGCAAAGAATTTAATTTATTTTATTTTTTTTTTTAGCTGAAAGAAAGATCACGTATCAAACAAGCTGGAGGCTATATCACTTTTAATGGAGTTTGGCGAGTTGTAGGTGTTCTAGCAACTTCAAGAGCCTTGGGAGATTATCCTCTCAAAGAAAAAAAATACCTCATTGCTGAACCTGATATTTACATATTTGACCTGAATGTCATACAACCTAAGTTTATAATTTTAGCCACTGATGGTCTTTGGGACTGTTTTAGTAATGAAGAAGCTGTGAATTATATTCAAGAAAGACTTTCTGAGCCACATTATGGAGCAAAAAGCTTAGTCTTACAGGCTTATTACAGAGGTTCTTTAGACAATATAACTGTTATGGTTGTAAATTTCCATGCTGCATCTGTAAGTTTTTACCAATCAAATCAAGATGAATCAGCTAAAGAAAATCTTCAAAAAACACCTTAAAGAATTATTTTTCTTAAAACTAAATTGCTTTATTGAAAATTTCTTCTTACACATTTTTCAAAATAAATTAAATTTCTTCTCAAATTCTTCATTGAAGAATATCTTTCATACATGTCTATTAATTTTCTGTTCATTTATATTACCTCTCTCCTTCCTAAATAGCTTTGAGTAATATCTTTTACTATCACATCATTTTTTTTGTGTGTGTGTGCTTTGTATAATTACAGAAACAGTTTTTTTTTCAAGCAGTGTAAACAGATACAGATAAATACACACGCACAAAAACTTTTTACCTCTCCATTTCATCCACATAACATTGTTCTTCCCTAGCCTATATTAGAAAATACTTGCCCATGGTGCCATACAGTGGAAATTAATAGAAGAACACATTGTGCAAAGCATACTTCTGAATAACACAGCTATGACTGCATCTCTTTCTCTCTCTCATATCATTGTTTTAACATCCACTTTTCCATGTTTGCATGGGTCAGACAGAATTCATTGAGGCAGACTTCTATGACCAAATATCTTACATGCCACTAACCCATAGCTAATGTTTCCCCATGTTTTCATGGAAGCTTGGAAATGAAAGACACCTGTTGCATGAAGGTGATGCTCATTTTCAACTATCAGGCATTGTCAAGACAAGGCAACACTAACACATACACATACAAACACATATACAAATATATACATACATTAACACACACACACACATTATCATCCTCCTTTAATGTCCGTTTTCCATGCTGGCATGGGTTGGACAGTTTGACCGGAGCTGGCAAGCCGGAGGGCTGTACAAGGCTCCAGACTGATTTGGCTTGGTTTCTGCAGCCTATCTTAATGCCAACCAGTTTACAGTGCCACTGGCACCGGACCATTGATTTTAGTGGTTTTTACATGGCATCGTCATGAATGCTTTTTATGTGGCACTAGCACTGAACCTTTGATGTGGCCACTTCTTGCAACAGGGCTCCAGGATTCATACTTGATGTGGCTGCTTCTTGCAACAGGACTCCAGGACTAGGACTCAATGAGGCCGTTTCTTGTAATTGGACTCTGACTCAATGCGGCCACTTTTTGCAACAGGACTCGAACTTGACGCAGCCGCTTCTTGCAATGGGACTCAAACTCGACTTGGCCGCTTCTTGCAACAGGACTTGACGCGGCCGCTTCTTGCAACGGTACTTGACGCGACCACTTCTTACAATGGGACTTGACGCGGCTGCTTCTTGCAACGGGACTTGATGCGGCCGCTTCTTGCAATGGGACTTGATGCGGCCGCTTTTTGCAACAGGACTCTCGACGCAGCCGTATCTTGCAACAGGACTCTTGACGCAGCCGTATCTTGCAACATGACTTTCGACACGACCGCTTCTTGCAGCATGACTTTTGACACGGCCACTTCTTGCAACAGGGCTTTCGATGTGGCTGCTTTTGGCAGCAGGACACTCAACTCTGATGCTTTTAGCAACATTACTCTCGACACAGCTGCTTCTTGCAACAGGACTCTCGGGCTCTCGACGTGACTGCTTTTAGCAACAGGGTTCTCGACACTGCCGCTTTTAGTCATGGGTGCCTAACAAGCACAGGACTCTCGATGCAGGTGGGTCTTCTCCAATACAGCAAGATGCCGAGCATCTTGACCCCCTCGTCATCTCATCTGAAAGGCTCGGTATTCTGAGATCATCCCTCAGTATTTCGTCCCATGTCTTCCTGGGTTTCCCTCTTCCCCAAGTTCCCTCTATTTTGAGTGAACGGCATTTCTCTATGGGACTATCGTGACATGACCAAACCAGCGTAGTCTTCTCTCTTGCACACTGCCTCTAATTCCTCTTATGTCCAGCTTCTCTCTTAGTTCACTGACACTCTTTTGCACATGTGTACTTATATTACACATCCAGTGGAGCATACTGGCCTCATTTCTCTCTAGCCTTTGCATATCCTCTATATTCAAGGCCCATGTCTCACTTCCATGTAGTAATGCTGTTCGAATACATGCACCATACAATCTTCCTTTTACACAGAGAGAGAGACCTTTCGTTTCTAACAGAGGTAAGAGCTCTCTGAACTTGCTCCATCCTATTCTTATTCTAGCCACTACACTATCTGTACATCCTCCTCCACTGCTAATCTTGTCCCCTAGGTAGCAGAAATCATCCACTACCTCTAAAGATCCTCCAGGGCATTTGATGAACTTGATTTCATGGGTATCTGCAGTTTTTATGGCTCCTGTGCATCTTCCACATACGAACCCTATTTTCCTTGAAAATCTTCCTATTATTCCACTGCACTCCTTGTGTGTCCAAAGCTTACTCTGGGTACACCGTATGGAATTCCTGCTTACGCCTTTCCTACAGATCAAGTAGGGCCACTTACCTGGAGCAGGTAGAGTCCTGTCTGTTTTCTTGCTAACTAAGACATCGCCGATGCCGCCTTCTCGAGCAAATAACGGTGCTGCTGCCTCGACAATAAGACATATCCGTAAAACCCTCGACCTCTCGATGTGGCTTCCTCTAAACAACTGCACTCTCGATGTAGCTACCTCTTAGCGCCTGAAAGCACTCGACGCAGCCGTCCCAAGCAAGAGACTTTGCCGATGCTGCTGTCTCAAGCAGCATGACATTGTCGATGCTGGACTCGGCCGTATACTTGCCACAGGATTCAGCGCAGCCCTCGAACTTTTTTCAGGATTTAAACGCGGCCCTCGAACTTTTCAACCTGAAAGCTCTGGAGTTCCTCGGGGCGCCCACTTCAAAGCAACAGGGCCTCTTAA
>JAOPUL010000002.1:16324964-16338821 GCA_027564515.1 Octopus rubescens | reverse complement strand
GTGCGTGGGACGCACCAAAAAACCAGCTGGAAAGAGCGCTTTCCTGGGGTTAAAAATAGCAGTATTTTTGCTGTATCGTGTTGAGTTTGATGTGGCGAATAATATATATATATATATATATATATATATGTGCGTGTGTGTATATATATGTGTGTGTATATATATGTATATATGTATATATAGTCCTGGGTATGACTATAAACTACATCCGGTAGTGGGACACTGGGGCTCTGGTCTCAGGGCTTGAGGAGTGTGGAACCACCTCTTAGCCACTATTGTTCCCAGGTCTACTCTGGCCCGGAGTGGTAGCACCCGTAAGGGTCCCCGCTATGGGATAACAAGCAAAAAAAACCTGCCTGCGACTGGGGTGGGGGTCGAGAGAATTCGGTCGCCGTATAACCTGCGTGGCGTAAAAGGCGAAAAAAAGGGGCGAGAGCGAGGAGACTGGGAATCCTGTTCTCCTAGTAATCACATTCCTCATAAAACGGAAAGAAAAAGACAAGGGCGTGGGAGAAGGTTAATTCCAAATCTCACCCTACTACTAGAGTCATGGAATGTGCATGGATTTTGTACAAGTGAGATAAAGAGAGGAGATATAGAGAGTCTGATGATGAGGAGAAGGATGGATGTACTGGCTCGGAGTGAGATGAAGATGAAAGGTAAAGGAGATTTTCAGTTTGGGGATGTGACTGGACAAGTGTTGAGAGAGGGGAGGGCTCGTAAAGGAGTGGTGAGCGTGTGAGGGTGAATGTGGTGGAGTGGAGGGAGGTGTCTTCAAGATTAATGTGGGTTAAGGTGAGGCGAAGAGGTGAGATGTGGGTGTTTTGTAGTGCATATGGTCCAGGGAGTGAAAGGAGTGAGGAAGAAGTAGAGGAGTTCTGGAGGGAACTGACAGAGTGTTGGGATAGTTTGGGGAAAACTGGTTATGTGGTGGTGTTGGGTGATTTGAATGCACGAGTGGGAAATGAGGAAATAGAAAATGTAGTGGGAAAATATGGAGTTCCTGGCAGGAATGAGAGTGGAAGGAGGTTGTTGGAAATGTGTATAGCCTTTTCAAAAAGTGGGAAAAGAATAAGTTCATGTGGTGGAGGGTAGAGAGAGGAACAATGGTGGATAGGGCCTTGATGGACTATCTATTAATTGATAAGAGAGTGGTGAAGGTGGAGGAGTGTCAGATCACTTCTTAGTGCAGAATAAGTTGAAGGTACGTCCAAAATGGAATGCTAGACGAGTAACAGGTAGGAGAGGGGTTCTGAAGGTGAGTGAACTGGATAAGAGCGAGAAGGAGCAGGCATATGTAGAGAAATTGAGAGGTATATATGAACTAGTTAAACATATTAAGTATAAATGTAAGAAAACAACAATCTTCCACCTTGAATGCTTACTTCTTTATGATCCTTTGATATAATCTATCACCAATACAGTTAGATTTGCTATTTGGAGACAATTAACATGTGCAAACAATTAACAATCACCATAGGCTTCACAACTGTTAGCTGTTTATTACATGATTTTACTGTGTCAGCCCACACATTCTTGACACACTGCCAACTGTCATAATAGGTTCACAGTTGTTTAGTATTTATTTCTAGGCTAAAGAATACTTCATTATAAAAGCTGCTTTCAACAACAACATTTGTCAAAATATTGACAAAATTTATATTTCTCAAATAATGCAATGCTAAGTGACTTTCATTATTTTGCTATTTCTACACTAAAAAATACAATCTTGAAAATAACAGAGGCTATGAACATTTCCTGTCCATCATTTTGCCAATTAAGTTTTTTTTTATTCAACAAAATGCACACAATTGTTTTAACAAGCCATTATTGTAAACTTTGATTTTGTAATGTAGTACCTTTGCACACTGGAGCTATAGTCATTATATTGACTGTATTGGCACCACCTCTCTCTCCCACAAAGAACTAAATAGTGACTTGTGTGCTGGTGGCTTCAATAGACATGTTGGGTGGCACCCCAATAGATTTCATGATATACATGGAGGTTATGGCTTTGGCTATAGAAATGAAGAGAGAGCAAGGCTGCCTGAATTCTGTGATGCAAATTATTTATCTACAACACTAACTTAAGGAAACTAGTCAGCCACCTAATTATCTATGAATCTGGTGGATACACAAGTCAGATTAACTACATTCTCAGCAGAAAATGGAAATTGGATAAACAGATGCTTGTAAATGCAAAGTCTTCCTCTGGTGAAGAATGTACAACCCAACTTAAGTTAGTAGTTAGTGACTTCAGACTTAGAACTAGAAGGATGCAGAGAAACAAACCAGTCTGGAAAAGAAGGATATGGAAGTTCAAAGACCAGCAAATGGGCAGAAATTTAGAGAAGTTCTAATTTTGAAGCATGTGACGAGAAGGGGGAGGAGATTGAGATGTACAGCATAGAGGACAACTAGAAGTTCCTATGGGACAGACCAAATCTGTGGTTGGTGCTAAGTATTGGCCAGACTAACGGTAAAGTGGTGGTGGAACAGAGAAGTAGACAAGAGCTATAAAAGCAAAAAGACAACCCTGGAAAGACTGGGAAGATGGTGGTAGCAGAGAATTATATTAGGTAGCCAGAAGGGAAGCTAGGTGACAGGTTTACATAGCTTAAGAGTGAAGAAAGTAGGAGATTTGCCAATGTTCTACAACATGAGGATCAGATGTGTGAGGTGTTCTGGATTGCAAGAGAGTATATCAGAAAGAATAAAGATGTTTTGGGTGAGAAGAGTGTGGTGATGGATAATGGTATACTTGCACTTAGTGATTTTAAAAACAAAAGAGGCATGGAAGAACTACTATGAAAGGCTATTAAAGATGGAAAATGCTTGATAGTAAGAGGGTCTTCCTAATCAGGACCTAATAGAGGGATCAGCCATCCACATTGACAGAAGTATGATAGATACGGCAATCAAAGATATGAAGACAGGGAAAGGCCCTGGTCCATCAGGAAACACTGTTGTGATACTTAAAATATCTGGCAGAGTAAGATAAAGCCTAGTCACCTGTATAGTTAATCAGGTTGTACAAGAAGGTATCATATCCAATGACTGGTGTAGCAGCCTTATAGTCAGCCATTACAAGGGTAAAGGAGATGCCTTAAATAGAATTACAAAAGTATCAAATTGTTGGACCAAATCATAAAAGTTAAAGAGAGAGAGTTATATAATGCCCCCGGAGGCTCTCTAGAGGTTGTGGATAATTTCTGCTACCTATGGGACCTAATCAGCAGTGGAGGAGGATGTCTGGAAAGTGTAATTGCTAGAATAAGAATAGGATGGAGAACATTCAGAACTTTTACCTCTGTTGGCAACCAAAGGCCTTTCTCTCTCTCACTCACTCTCTCTCCGAGTGAAAGGAAGATTGTATGATGCATGTGTACGAATAGCAATGCTACATGGTAGTGATACATGGGCCCTGAATGCAGAGGACATACAAAGACTAAAGAGGAATGAAGTTAGTATGCTCTGCTGGATGTGCAACGTCAATGTACATATGCGACAGAGCGGTCGTGTTAGGCATAAGAGGAATTAGATGCGGTGTGCAAGAGAGAGGACTGTGCTGGCTTGGTCATGTGATCTGCATGGATGTGAACAGTTGCATAAAGAAGTGCTGATCACTTTAAGTGGATGGAACTTGTGGAAGAGGGAAACCCAGGAAGATATGGGATAAAATATCGAAGGCCGATCTCAAGACACTGAGCCTTACGAAAGAGATGATGAAGAACTGAGATATCTGGCGCCTTGCCAGAAAACCCATCCACCACAGCAGAATTGATATCCTAAAACCATGTTGGTAATGCTTGTCCTTGAGGGGCTCTGCCCCTCCCCACTAACTTATCTATGCCTCCACCTCCACCACTACCACCATTTCATTCCCTAACACCCATCACTTTTTTTTATCACCCAAGAGCAGAGTAGGCACATACTACATCCCCCCCTGCTTTCTCAGTTATCTCCCCTCCCCCCACTGCAAACCACTTCCATTTCTCATTATCTTCCCCTGCCTACTGTCTCCACCAATCACCACCTTTCTGTGCTATTCCCCATCATTAACACCTCGCTTATCCCTCTCAATGCCGTCACACATCTACTGTAACCCCCATTCCTGAGACTCTCCTATATTTCACTCCATTATTTGCTAGACACCTCTTTCCTAACCACTCACCTATTCCAAACCTTTGTATCACCTCACTTATTCTCCCCCCCCCCCCCAATATACCTCGAGGTCATATCTCGACACATCTTCACTACCATCTCTCTCATTATTGCTTTCTTTATCTTACTCTCTAACTTGATCTCCTTTTTCTTCCAACTGGGGTATCCATGTATCTACTCTACAGCAAGTATCCTTGTCCCCCTTTACCATTAATATCTCAACTGGCACAAAGCCACCCCTGCCTCAAAGACTACCACCCCCACCCCCCGCCAAGGCGTTTTGTCTTGCAAGTTGCTTGGTGACCCTGTTGGTGCTGGTGCCATGTAAAATGCACCCAATACACTTTGTAAAGTGGTTAGCATTAGGAAGGGCATCCAGCTGTAGAAACCATGCCAAAACAGACAATGGAGCCTGCTGCGGTTCCCAGCCTTGCCAGCTCGTCAAACCGTCCAACCCATGCCAGCATGGAAAACAGACGTATGATGATGATGATTATATAATACAAATGCATAGACATACATACACATTTGTAAGTCTTATGTATGCATGTCCATCTTATGACCTTTGTATATCTTTCAAATAATTCCACATTGTTTAGCAGTTGATAAACTCACCATGAATACTGCAAAGAGTAGACACCTGATTCCTTGATGTCTTGTACAGTAAATCAGATTTAGCATTTAAATGTTCACGGGAAATATTACCCTTAGTGACAAAATTATCTCTGCTTTTAAAATTATTCAAATTAAACTGAGAAGAAAGATCACTAGTGATGTTTATAACATCTATTCCATTTTCAAATTTCTTATGAATATCATATGAAGAAGATTGGTTTTTATTGCATTTAATGTATTTTGCTAACAGGCCATGATGTCTATTTAATAAAGGAGTCCCAGCTATGAAAGTTGGTGGCAAAGTAACTGGACTTTCAGAATTATTACTTCTCAATTTATACAGATTCTGTTTGCTTGTTGTTTGTATACTCTCAATGTTTAGCAGTTTTGAATCTTCCCAAATTTGAGATTTATTCTCCTGATTTTTACTTTTATCCTTACTCAAATTGTCATTCATTAAGAATTTTTCTTGGTATTTTTCAGTTCCAAGTATTTTGTTGCTTTTTCTTTTTTTACTAAAAGCACCAGTAGTGTATGCTTGCTGAGGAGAGACTGACTTAAAAGAAGTTAAGTCAATAACATCATTCTTTGGAGCTATTTTTACACTTGAGGAAATATTTCTTTCTCGTTTGACTCTAAACTTTTTAAATCGTTCAATACTTTTTAATATTTGCTTTTGAAGTCTTTTATAAGAAGTTGATTGTTTTGTTGGAATCAATGTTCTTTTGGTAACATCACGTATGGGGTTTGATGCTGTTGTAGAAATAAAGGTACCTTGTTCTTTACTCAAGCATTTTTTAAAGTAAATGTGGTCACTGTTGACAACTTCAGAATGAATTGAATAAGTCTGTGATACAGAAATGAAATCATAATGAGCATAAACATTTTCTTTTAGAGGAAAATTAGACATGCACTGTGTTGACATCTTCTTCATATTATTCTCAGCTAGTTGAAACTCCTTACAGTTATTATTTTCTACTCCAAAGTTATCTTCATTCCAATCATTAAAAAAATGAGGAAGCTGTTGAAGCCACTCAATTATTCTCTTTCTATTTTTATGTACATCATTTTCTCTACTGTAATTTTTCAAGCTCTTATATAATTCATGACCTATGGCAACAAAGAAAGATTGATCTATGTCAGAATCAGAAGAAATTAGAAATGCTTTTACAATTATTTTTTTAAAAAAGATCATAAGAATGATCTCGTTTAAATACCTCTCCAACTTCCTCCACATTATCTACATTAAATAGCATGAAAACATTTGTTGTAATGAAGTTTGCAATAAAATCTGAAATTATTTGCTGATAATCAAATAAGCTTGTTGGAAAAGAAAATAGACCGGTGATTGAGGGGAGAGGGGGGGGATAAGAAATATAATCCTGGATTAAGCCCAAGTTGACTGAAAAGCCTAAATTCTCTACCAATTAAACTATCTTTCTATCTGTCAAAGCTGTATTCGTTAGCTAAAACAATTAGTTACTAATCCCTTTCATTAACAAGCTGCCTGAGACTACCTTTGGTCATATGTTACCACATGTATTTACCTAATCATTTTAAAACCAAAATATCAACATAAATTTCATTACTACATTAGTGCTATAATACTTGTTATATACTGCCTGACATTATTACAATGTAAATTTTGTGTTCGCTGAATACTTTTAGCTATTTTTCACATTTTTTAAATTCTTATTTCCAGAACTTTTTGCCTTTTCAAAAACAAATAGCAACTTCCAATTAAGAAGTAGTGACTCCAAATTTTAAAGATTTCTGAAGGAAAAATCTGTTGCAGCAAATGAAAAATACAACAAAATCTTGGGGTTGAATGTTTCTATTTCTATTAATGAAACCATGTGCCAATAGCAACAGCATCAGTGAACTGATTTTAGAAAGAGAAGGAGGGAAACTTAAAAACTATTTCTCCTGCAGTTTTTGTTTTTTAAAAACTAAGTCCAATCACAATCTTCTTGATGGCTGAAGCTCATTGACTATTTCCTTTTGTTTAGTCCAATTCTAATCTTCCATATAACTGTGAGGGATAATCACTACACAGAATATGAACAAAGGAAAATGGAGTACAAAATACAGACTTTTACAATCCTGAATGAAATAAAGGGTTTTTTTTTTCTTTTTTTAGCAGAATTATAATAATGGGATTTAGGAAGCTACCCAGGATTAGTCATTAGTAAAGCACAGATAAACTCTTTGGTGACTTCTATCTTTCTAATATTATGACATAGATACAATTTTTAAAGCTGTATCAGTATTTTCATACAAGACACTAGCAATATATCAGTAAATGTAGAAGAAAATGACTTAAAATAAGACTCCTCTTGGACACTGACTGGTTATGTTTCCAGCAATATATGTCAGGCAAGCCTACAAAATAGGGTGTGAAACAATGGAAAATTTGTAAAGTGAAAAGTAGGAATTTTTATACAAGAAAAAAGATAGTGATGTGTGTCAGCATGGCCCAGTGTATGATGTAGTAAGGAAATTGTCATTTCCATACTAAAACCAAAGCTGAATATTATTTTTTGACTGGTATGTTAGTATAGTTAAACTTGCAGAACATATACATGTGCCACATTCATTGTAAATAGAAAACAGATAAAAAGAAAAAGAAAAAAATCGAAATTGAAAAGAGATGAAATAATCCAACTGCTGAAAAGAAATTTGCTAGTAACCAATTCCAGACAAGAGTTTAATTCATTTCCTATCCATTTATTCTCAACTATATAGATAGAAATGGTCCACCAATTCTACGTGTGGTGTAGATTGATTCAGTAAGTAGACCAGGTAATAAATAGTGGTGATATTTGGTTTGATATAAATATGAATACTGTCGGGTCTTTTTTTTTTTTCTTTCTTTCTTTTTTTATTTTTTATACTATATCTTGATTTGCAAAAGGCCCCACAATTTAGTAATTTTTCATAGTACTGAGCAAATGTCCCAATACAATTAAGAGTAGGTTATTCCTTTGAAATGTAATGAGAGAAAGGTAAAAGTAATGAGAGAAAGGTAAAAATATGCTTGAATTCAGATGATCTCTACAAAACAGAAAAGACAGATGATCACCAGAGATTATACCAAGAATGCCAACACCAGAAACACTCCAAATGGATGAAGATTACATTATATAGAGTAGGATGCTTTACTTTTTTCTCCAAAATAAATATTAGCTAACTTTTGTATATATGTATAAACAATGACAATGGTCGTAAGGAACTCAAACGCTATATCAGTTCTGTTGAAGGCAAATTCAAATCTCGATATAGCAACCATCTTTCGAACTTTAGGTACCATGATAAGAGGCACACAACAACCCTGTCGGCCTTAATATGGAAACTTAAAGACGAAGGAACCAATTACGGAATTAAATGGAAAATCCTCTCCAAGGCCAGAACCTATATTAACGGGTCCAAAAAATGCTCAGTGTGTTCTCTTGAAAAATTGTAAGCCCGTCGTGAACCAGAGAACAAGTACCAGACTTATCTGTTGTTTCCAGTGTTCTTCTCTCCTTTCTTTTCTTCTCTTCCTACTCTCTCACTCTCTCTATTCTCTATCTCTTCTCTCACCCTCTCTCTCGCTCTCTTTGTACCATACACTTCCATTTTATTTTCAACCCTGTCCGTATCTCTGTCACTCTCTCAAGCACTTCTTTAACTTCTTTCTTTCCTTTTGTCTTTCTCCCTTGATGCTTTTAATATCTTTTCCTATTCATATTCCTTTCCGTCATATATAATGTCAAGCAATTATAGTTCAAATTGGATTAAGTCTCGACCTCTTTGGGCTCAGGGGAGGTAGAGACGATCCACGTCTGCCTTTGGGTGGTGCATCCTATTACAACTCAGCAGCTTGCATATTTTCCTATAAATTTTCTTTACTTCAATCATATTTCATTTCAACACATTGTAGCTATAAGTAACAACTGGAACTGCTAAGGAATGCATAGTTAACACCTTGTTACGTGCATCTAGCTCAGATTTCAGGGCTGCTCGGACTCTCCTGTAACATTCCTTCCTGATCTTCTCTTTCATGTTTGCATGATGAATACAAGAGCCTTCATTTATACCTAGATATTTGTAGATTTGTTCTGGCTCAAGTTCTCTTATGGCTGTGTCAACATCTAACACGACTGAATTTGTGGTCTTCAATTTCTTTTTCTGGAAAGTGCCCTTGGCACACTTCTCAATACCAAACTTTATCTTGATGACGTTTTTGCTATAGAGTTTTAAGTCATCCATATAAAATAGATGGCTTATTTTCTTATTAACAATTTTATACCCATACCTCGCTCTGTTAAGTTCACTTGTGAGGTGTATTAGAGCTATGCAGAATATTAGAGGTGAAAGTAAGTCACCTTGGAAAATACCTCAGTTGATGTTTATATTTTCTGAAGCAAGTACTCCATTAGAGTGGTATAATTGGAGATTCGTATTCCACAACGAAATATCATGCTTCAGAAAGTTTGAAATCACAGGAGAAATTTTGAAGATGTCTAGCGACTTCAAGACCCATGAATGCAGTACGCTGCCAAAAGCCTTTTTGTAATCAATCCAAGCGGAACTGAAATTTATACGCTTGTTGCGACAGTTCTCAAGGATCATGTGATTAATTAGGAGTTGATCTTTGCATCGTTATGAGCCTCAATGGCACCCTTTTTGTTCAGTGTGGAAAATTTCGTTCTTTTCCATAAATACATATGTTTTCCCCACCAGGATAGATGTTAGAATTTTATAAGTGGTGGATAAACAGGTTATGGGCCGATAGTTTTTGGAGCTTTGGCTTCATTATTTTTTGTGAGTAGGTAAGTAATACCACTTGCTAACCATTCAGGTGGTTTCTTTGGGTCTCTCATAATTTCATTCAGCAGCTGAACTAACATTCCGTGTGCGCATAGGAGCGATGTGAGCCAGAAATTCGGCACCCTATCTTTACCGGGGTATTTCCATTTATGGGCCCTCGCGAGTGTCAACCTTAGGTCTGCTATTATGATGTCTTCTGATGCTTGTTCTTGCAAATTTTGGTAGGATCCTTCTGTGGGGCTAATCTGATCTGCATTTTCATTGTACGTCTTCTCATCACTCCAAATCATTTTCCAAAAGTTTTCAACTTCTTCCATTGGAGGGGTGTCTTTAACAGTTACTTTCTCCTTCCCTATTTTTCTGTAGAATTTTTTGGCATTGGATTTGGACAGCTTATTTTGCTCGTAAAACTTGTTTCACTTCTCAAATCTTCGTATTCGTTGAGCTTTTGCTCGGACTTTTTGTTTTCATATTTTCTCTTTCTTCCTTTTCTGGATCTTACATCATTTCCACATATTAGTTCATTTAATATTGATATTTCCCCTCTCATAAATTCAATCTCTTTTTCAATTTTACATCTCCAGGTTGGATTTCTTCCCGGGTTTGATTTTCTTTGTTTTTTCGGGGGCATGCATCTGGTTTCAATTGCCCTAGCAGATGCATAAATAATTTCATGTAACTCAGTAAAATCAGGTTTTAATTTTTGTATGATTTCATTTGTTACATAGTTACCAATTTTAATTTGTTCTTTTTGTTTATTTTGTTTTGTAGTTGAGAGTTTATGAAGTGGTTCTCTATCAGTCATAATTGTATGTCTTACAACTGCAAGCGTATTCAGAATTTTCCGCTTCATTTCTATCATAGATTCTCTGTGTTCTTCAGCTAATGTGTGATCTTCAGATACTGTTGTTTTATCACTTTCCTGGCTATCTTTAACAGGTTCAAGAGAATTTTTTATATCTTCAGGCCTTTGCGTGCTTTGGTCAGATGTCAGTCTTTCAAGACTCGTGGCGTTCTATTCTCTTCATCTGAATCTTCGCTTCTTTCGTGTCTTATATTTAGGTCATTTTTCCGTTACGCTCTTGATCGCGCCGTTTTCCACTATCTGTGGGTCTATTATTTCTAAAGATATCCCTCCTTACTGTTGCTAACTTGTTCTCGTCCAAATAGGGTCTACTGTCTTGATTTCGTGTTCTACATAGTTTGTAGGAGTTTGCAGTGTGTCTCTCTTGAGACGGCCTATCTAATGCATAGTAATAAGCGTGTATTACTTCTTTATACTCTTCTCGGGTCAATTTGTTCCTCTTACATTTTCCTTTCTGTGGTGTCTGTGGTGGCTGTGGTGGCTGTGGACTTGGAGGGCTGGAGTTGTGGCAGTTCTCATTCAAGTGACCATCCAGGTCCGTATTTGGAGAAGAGTTTGTTCCAGTTGATGACTTTTCGACCCCAGGCTAACTCTTACGTGGGGGACGCGCTTCTATATTAACCATAGGACAAGTGACTTGGTCTACTTTTTTAGGTTTCCTTTTTGTTTCGTAAGAGATTTTTGTTCTAAATTGATATCATTAGTATTGAGCCCCGTGTGGCTGATGCAGAGACAGGTAATATCTCTACCAATATTGTCATCTCCTCCATTATTATCGTTACAATTACCACTACCATATTATTACAGCAACAGTAGCTATTGTTGATTACCAGTGCGACCAGCGTTTGTAGCCATCGCAACAATTTTGCCGTTAACATCGTTGTTATGAGCTGCTTAGTCTGCTAATACTATTACTGTGTATCAGATTAGTGGACACACAGCCAAACCAGCAATCTATATATAGGGTCAGCAGATACTGACAAAAAGTCCACGAAAGGAGCGGTCACGCACCCAAGTGATCAGCGAATGTCAAATATGTGTTTACTACCACAGCAATCAATGTGGGAGACCTTGGAGAGAACCAACTCACCTTGAGAGTTTTGATTACCGATAGAAAGTCATAAAATTATATAATATATAAATTGCTTAAGTTAGATAGCCGAAGACGCTTAAGAGTGTTCTTACAGGGAAAAAAAGTTATTACATGTGTTAGCGAAAAGGTTGGCGCTTGTCGTCAGTAGTCTAGTCGATGAAGCGCAAACGTGCGCAATCCCGAAAAGGTCTATCCACGACAACCTCCACCTTATGAGATACATCATAGGGAGGGCTGGGACTAAAGCTGGCTTCGGTGGAGCTCTGATCAGTTTGGATCAATCCAAGGCATTCTATAGGGTCGATCATCGCTATTTGGTAGCCGTCCTGGAAGCGGTCAGTTTCGGACCCGTTTTCAGAGGCTGGATCGCTGCAATGCACAGCAGCATCTGCTCGGTGGTCAAAGTAAACGGCCATCTATCGGAACCGTTTAGCATGACTCGCTCGTTTCGTCAGGGCTACACGCTATCACCTCTTCTGTACGTACTGGCTCTTGAACCACTGCTGCAGAAGCTGGAACAATTAACGGGTATCCCTCTTGAACCGGGACACGGGAGGGCAGTGGTGGCGTACGTGGACGACGTCACCGTAATGGTGTCAGATGTCTCCGAAGTGGAGACGGTTGGCACCATTTTAAAGAAATATGAGTCGATTGTTAGGGCCAAAATCAACGCCGACAAGTCGGTGGGCTGGCGGTTAGTCACCTAGAGAGGCAGATTGATGCCGTCGGACGGCGTCGTCGGACGCTGGACAGAGCGAGCAGTTAAACTGCTCGGGGTCTGGTTTGTTCACGACCTCCAGGTGGATAAGAACTGGGGCGAGGTGACGAACATGGTAGCCAGCCTTACCCAGAAATGGGTTCATAGGAAGCCGTACCTGAAAGGGCGGTCAGAGGTAGCGAATGCCTACATCGCCTCCGTTATCATTTATCACCTGACAGGCGTGTCTTCCCCCGGTTACTGCTTGACCAGCATGTAGCGTGTCTCTTATTTTATTTCTTGTGGAAAGGACGAGTTCCAATGGTCAAGCGAGCAGTCTTCTGTCAATACTCTCTGAGTGGTGGCTTAGGCATGCCGTGGCTTCTAATGCGCAGACACGCGCTCAGGTTGCGCCACCTGCAACGATTTATGGATGGTGAACGTGTGTGGACTCCGTTTGCGAGGCTCGTCTCCTTAACGGAGTTGCAGTCCTGGGTGAAGAAAAGACCGAGACTAGGCGCATGGCACCTAAAATGTTGTCAGGCGCTAATAGCCCTCTACCAGTCGGGCAATGGTATCGGTGGATGTTGCGCTTTAGCAATTTATATATGATTAGTGGCGGGAACGTGCGACGACGTTCACGGGGAGACTCTGGGTGTCGATGAAAAGGAACTGGTTAGTCTGTTCTGGAGGACTTTCCGGTTAGGAACTATCATGGATAATTTCCAGATCTACTTGGCCTGGCAATGCTACCGGGTTGCGCTACCGGTTCGAGATCAAATCTACAGGCACGAATGTGCTGTCAGATGGGCTTGTCCGAGGTGCGGGCAAAGCAACTAATCCGTTCTGCACGCACTCGTTCAGTGTCCGGGCATTGCAGACTTGTGGGGTTATATCGAACAGCTGCTATCTCGTGCAGGACAGATTCGTCTGTCGGTCGAGCCCATAGTAATGATTGCCCCACCGCTCTCCTTTAAGCGGACTGGTAAGGCAGTTTTCCTTTGCCCGGTGGCTGTGGTGAAAGAGGTTGTCTGGTGGACGCGGTTGAAAGGCATGAGGACAGATACATTCCTCTTTAGTAGGGGCCTCATCGACTTTTTCAAGTCAGACTTGAAAAGGAAAGTGAGGGTAGAGAGGGAGGTGCTGTCCTCGAGTGAATTTATTGGAACGTGGGTGAAAGTTGCGAAAATGGCAAGAGTGGATTGTACCGTCTAACTGTAGAACTGTGAATCGGAGAAAAGGAATTGGAGAGGGCTTTTGCCTTTGGTGTTCAGGGAGATCATGGACGGTGGGGTTCCTCGATTATCCCTAGAGATCCTCCTGTAACGGGAGGACCACATCACTATCACCCCCTTTTTTTAATACTATTGTACACTATGTATCCTACTTTCCTTGGTTTGTTGCATAGCATGGATACGCCCTTTTATTCTTTTTTTTTTATTTCATTATATGTAAACCTACACACTTTTTTTAAATTTCATTATATGTAATCCCCCACACTTATACGTTTGTATTGTCCCCCTCATCCATCTCTCTGGTGGCAAATAAAAGAAATCATCATCATCATCATTATTATTATTATTATTATTATTATTATTATTATTATTATTA
>JAOPUL010000002.1:16258553-16276830 GCA_027564515.1 Octopus rubescens | reverse complement strand
ATCTTTCTGGAATCACACCCTACTGTATAAAAAAAAAAAAAAAAAAATCAAGCTTGCTATGTATTATGTAGTTATCTGAAATAATAAGTTAGGATTGTCATAAGTTGAGCATTTTTGAGTATAGGACTGTCTTTTGAATCAGTAGTGACAATAAGAACAAGCAAAAATAACCAGTAAGATGGTAATGCTGTAAATATATATTTCTTTTAATTTTCTGCAGTGAAACAATTATCTTATTTCACTAAAATCAAAGACATTCTGGCCATGTCATCCCCTTCTTTTTTTTTCTGGCACAATGTATAAGGACCATCTAGTCCAATATGTCCTTCATTTTGTAAAGTAGTAATGTATTTTAGGGAATGTAATTTTAATGTTGGCTGGCAGCCCATTGCTTTATTGACATCAAATAAGAGAATCCTCTTAAGTTTTTAGTTCTGCTATCTTGAGGGTTTTTTTAAAAATCCAATATCTATTAACATTCCCCTGATTTGCAGCCCCACAAAAATTCTATCCTTTAATTTGCTGCACTCACATTTGATGATCAATCAACTGGATCTATTATTTCTTTTTTTTAATTTGACGACTTTAACGCAGAAATTAGTTTCTTAGATTTTTTCAAATCTATTAGCTATTTCATTATTGGGCATAGATAGCTTCTACAAGCATTACACTGTGAAACTCTTTATTGTGCTACACATACTAGCCTTAACTTCTTTATTTTTCTCTAATTACTCTAGCTTAAAAGTATGTTATGATATGGAGGACATGTTCCATATTTTTATACCTTTTCTCAGTTCCTTTATACATCTTGATCAGTACTTTTGTATGTAATGAGATAACTACATGCAGAAGATAAAGCACTGGATTTGCCTCTACTGTATATGAGGTTGGCCCATTTGTAACATATTTCTCATTACTTTCTGCCATTAGGATGTTCAGGTTAAAAGTTTTTGACACAGCAGAGTCTTTCCTTATTACCTGTGTGTTCACCGTAGCTTTCTGCAATGTGAGTGGTATAAGCATGGTTGGGGTGTTTTGTTGATGGTTATGAAACTGATCAATATAGTTATATATACACACAAAAATAAACCAAGCTAAAATAGCTATAGATATATTATCATTACTGTTTTCATTTCTGTTCAACTATCAATGATGTGTTCCTGTTGTTAACTAAAGAAATAATGAAATATATGTGTGTGTGTGTGTGTTCCCTCACTATTTTACATTTTGTTCTGTTTGATTGTTGCTCTTAGATGAGACCTAGGTATAGAAATATTTTTCCATAGAAAATAGCCACAACACTATGTTATTATATAAGATTAATTACACTTTGCACTGCCTTTCCGGGGGTCTGTATTCAAAGGTTAGATATAAACAAAATTATCTGTTTAAAAATGCTTCTTTTATTTTAAAGTGTCTTAAAATATCTAACCTAGAGATCTGTGTCTATTCACTATTTTCGATCATACAAAAGAATGCAAATTATATCACTATTTCTGAAGTTGAGATTCTAAATGTAAGTGATCATAACAAATTTTGATTATTTGGTTAGTGTATGATTACTTTGATACTGTACTGATTTTTTTTTATTATGTAAGTAGAACAAATATGAATTTACAATAGAGCTACACATTTAATGTGTGAGTATGTTGGTTGAAAATTCTTCAAGGATTGAGACCAAACTTAACAAACACATCATTTTCATGTTTAACCCTTTAGCCTTTAAGCCAACCATATCTGGCCCAAATATTCTTCCTGTTTTATGTTCAAACCAGCCAGATTTGGCCTCTCACACCTAACCTACAATGTCATTCTAAAAGTAAATAAGCACATCATTGAAATCTCAATGCTACAAGATAATGCATGGTTAATTCAAAACAATGTGAATAAATAAGCTGTATATTTGACAATAATCTGAATGCTAAAGGGTTAAGTGTTTAAAGTGTTATGTATACAACTGGAAAAAAACGTAAGTTCAAATCTACCACAAGCATTGAGTTTTTAGGTAAAGGCCATTCATCACTCTAACTACTATAGTCAATGTGGTTTGACTCTGTAATTGAAGTTTATCTATATCACTAATGCTTTTTTTTTGAGAAAGTATATAAAATGACAAATGCCAATATTTGAAATTGGTATTTATTTTGTTAGTTGTTGTTTGTTCAGGGATAAACATTGATGTCTCCTAGGTAGGTTGTTGAACTGAACATCTAGGTGTGATCCACAGAGCCATTGTTACAGATATACCATGTATCTGCAGGTGCCTACCCGACAACCACTCTGTACACTCATGCAGTGGTTTTTATTTGAAGTTTCTGTTGCTGTTTTTCGGTTGACTTGTCTGTTTTAGTAGATTCTACTGATGGCTACAGTTAAAGTGAGCAAAGTGCATATTGAGTCTCAGTGCAACTATTGTTGTTAATATACTCTTGTATCTGCTGCTACACAGTATTTTATGCTGCTCTTTTCTCTCTATCTTTTATTTTTTATCTTTTACTTGTTTCAGTCTGCGGCCATACTGGGGCACCGCATTGAAGAACTTTTAGTTGAATGAATCGACCCCAGTACCTATTTATTTTTTAAAGCCTGATACTTATTCTATCGATTTCTTTTGCTGAACTGCTAGATTATGGGGATGTAAACACACCAACACTGGTTGTCAAGTGGAGGTGGGGTACAAACACAGACACAAAGACACACACATCATCATCATTTAATGTTCGTTTTCCATGCTGGTATGGGTTAGACAGTTTGACTGAAGACTGGCAAGCCGGAGAGCTGTACCAGACTCCAGTCTGTTTTGGTTTCTATGACTGGATGCCCTTCCTAACACCAACCACTCCAGAGAGTGTACCGGGTGCCTTTAACGTGTCACCGACATGAGTGTTTTTAACGTGTCACAATAAAAAAATATATACACAAGGGGCTTCTTTCAGTTTCTGTCTACCAAATCCACTCACAAGGCTTTGGTTGGCCTGAGGCTATAGTAGAAGGTGCCATGCAGTGGGACTGAACCTGGAACCATGTGATTGGGAAGCAAGCTTCTTACTATACAGCACCTGTATTATGGATTTAAAAAAAAAAGGTGTATTTTTTTGGGTTTGTTTTGACTGAGTATAGATGATAGAGATTTTAATAATACTGTTGTAGTGATCTGAGCTGTTCTTGAGAATAATTACACATAGTGGAAGGAGTGGAGGCTATGAAGGTCTGAATTTGCTGGCTCAGATTGAAAGCTGATAAAAACTTACATTTGTTTTTCTGATTTTTCCAAATATAATTTACACTGTGAGTCACTGTGTTTTTTTTTTTATTCTTTGAGGGTTATTAAAATAAGTGGTGATCAATTTAATTTGTATGCTAAAAATATTTTGTACCAATGCAAAATAAACTGTTTTTACAACAGAAGGAAAATTTTCCAAAACAGTTTATGAAGATTAGGTAAAATATAATAGATTTTGATTGTTGCACATAAAAATACAAATATTTGGGAAATATTACAAATAGTAGCTTTTCTCTTTATTGAATGACTTGTTTTTAACTACTTTGCATAAAAAAGAATTTATAACTTAGACAGAATTTGAGTTGATTTCAATGGATAAGCTGGTATAAAGATACTAAATTTACATATTGTTTGTAATCACTGTTCTCATATTGTGAAATTTCTATTTTTAAATATTTTAGAATGTACAAGGGTGGGCTGAAAAGTTTGTAGGCTGACTATGAAAGAGTGATGCTAGACTGGTGAAATCTTACATACATTAATTTCAACACATCTTATTAATAACTGTATTGTTTCCTTCCTGGTTAATTGACATCTGACTGTTCAAAGAAGACTTCAAAAGTAACTAGTAGTGGTTTCTCTTGAAATTGGACAACATTTGGTATCGTGGTGTTATTAAATACCTGCAGAAAAAAGGTTTAGCCCCAGAGGACATTCATGCTGACATGGTTACTACATTAGGGGATGACGCTCCAGCTTTATCAACAGTGCAAAAGTGGACAGCTGAATTTAGGAGGGGAAGGGAGAGTCTTGAAGATGACCCAAGGTCTGGATGTCCTGTAACTGCCACCACTGAGGAAAACATTGATTGTGTTCACCACATGGTGACGGATGACAGGCAATTGACTATAAATCAAATAGCCAATGCTATTAGCATGTCCCTTTGTGAATATTCTGCACAATGAACTTAGAATGACGAAGGTTTCTGCTTGGTGGGTGCCACGTCTTCTGACACCTGATCAAAAGCACACCAGGCTGATCACATCACGGGAAAATCTGACATTGTTTGAGGCAGATCCAGCTAGTTTCCTTCAACGTTTCTTAAGCCAGGATGAATGTTGGCTTCATCACTTTGAACCAGAGACAAAGAGTCAATCCATGCAGTGGAAACACCCCTCCTCACCTGCTCCATATAAGGCCATGGTCATTTCATCTGCAGGGAAGGAGATGGCCTCAGTTTTTTGGGATGCAAAAGGCATTGAGTTTATTGACTATCTTCAAAAGGGCTACACTCATCAATGGAAAGTACTATGCCAACTTGCTGAGGCAGTTACAAAAGGCTATCAAGACCAAATGCCCAGGAAAACTTATGAAAGGAGTCTTGTTTCATTAGGACAATACTCCAGCACACAAGTCCTTGATTTAAATGGCTGCTGTGCATGACTGGCTTTGAACTGGTTTGTCACCCTCCCTATTCTCCTGATTTTACCCCATCTGACTATCATCTATTCCCCAACATGAAAAAGCACTTGACTGGAAACCAGTATTGCAGTGATGATGATGTCATATCTGCTGTTGATGACTTTTTTGACCAACAGGATGAAAGCTTTTTCAACAATGGGATCCAAGGACTGCAACACCGATGGAAGAAGTGTGTGGACTGCAAGGGGGAGTATATTGAAAAATAAACCTCATTTGGTCACATTTCATGAGAGTATCTTGGTCAGCCTATGAACTTTTCAGCCAACCCTTGTAGGTGTTTCTGTAGAAGATTAGCATCGCAAGTTTCCTTGACTACTTATACTACTTTTGTATTGTAAGCATAACTAGTAAGTGTAGCTGTCTGTATAACTGACAGTTTGTCTGGGAAAGCTACCATAAACAGCAGTGAACCCAAGACGGTTCCCTGAGGTACTCCACTCGTTATTGCTGTCTCCTTGGAAAGGACTCCATTAACTGCTGCAGCCTGGTTTCTCTCTTTTAAGAAGTCATGTAACCACTCTCCCAGTTTTCCAGCTATTCCAGGTCTCTGTAACTTTGAGATATATCACATCCTTGTTTGAGCAATTAATTAGTTGATTCAACACCCAGTCATCATGCTGCAGATGCTGTGTAAGGCACGCACGCACACACACACATGCAAATACACAAGTATACACACCGATGTACATACATACCCCTCTTAGTTTATTTATCTCTGTCTATATATATACATATGTATATATGTATATACACACATCTATATATATATAGAGAGAGATATAGTCAGCAAATGAGATCGAGAGGATCTCAATATAAAAAGCCTTCTCTTTTGAATGTATACATCTCTATATATATTCTGTTTATCAAACCCAATGAGTTTTATCTGTTTATTTGCATCATTGTCTCTCTCTCTCTCTCTCTCTCTCTCTCTATATATATATATATATATATATATATATATATACATATATTAGTGTGCACATACATACACACACACACACACACACTCAGAAAATAAGAGAGGTATGGATGTGTATACTTATGTATTTGAATGAGTTAGTGTGTTTTTACTGGTACAAGATTGTGGATGTCATTGCGTCTTCTAATTATCTTTACTTTTACTAATCATCATAACTCTATATTCTATTATTCTATTCATGAACTAGTATTGTCTAATCCATCCCATGAAATTCTACTTAACTGCTTTATTTCTTTCCTTCTTTTTCTTGTATTTATCTTATTTACTTATTTGTATTTTGACTTGTCGCAACCTGTATTCACTGCTTTGTGTGTGTGTGTGTGTATGTTTGTGTGTCTGTGAGTGTGTGTGTGTTTGTAAACACCAGCTCTCCCAAACCCAGGCAGATACTAAATCTATATAGTCATGACAATTTGTGAACATCTAATCATTAAAGTGGAAAATAATTATCAGAAAAGTCATTCTTCATCATCATCATCACTTCGCATCGATGTTCCATGCTTGCATGGGTTTGATGGTTTGACAGGATCTGATGGGTCCAAGGACAGCACTATGCTCCAGTGCCTGCTTTGGTGTGGTTTCTACTGCTGAATGCCCTTCCTAATGCCAATCGCTTTTCTCTGTGTACTGGGGGATTTTCTTTTTTGAGCCACTAGCACTAGTGAGCTTGGCATGCAGCTTGCAAGACTAAGAATGCTTGGAGGTATGAGGTTAGAATATGGGGTGGGGTGGGGCAGAGTAGGTTCTTGTTGTAAAGGAATTACATAGCATTTCACATTTAGAAGAGAGGGTGAGAAAGATCAGTAGGGGCTGCAAAGAGATAAATAGTGGTGATGAGGTATCCGGGTGATTCTTCAAGGTACAAAGTGTTTGAAGTGAGTGGGGACAGAATGGCATTTAAGGGTATGGGTTGGTGGTTTGCATGAGTGTATGGGGAAACAAGAGATGTGGGAATGGCAAATGATAGGGGAAGGTAGGCAACAGCTGTAAAGATTGAGTAGAGTCAAAGGGTAGATTTAGAAAGTGATGAATATGTAGTGGGGGATGACCATTGATGCATGAGTTGAGGAAGACAGTGGGATGTAGGTGGGGAGCAGCAGGATAGTAATGCTGATACAAGAAAGATGATATGTGGTTGGGTAGGCAGCAGAATTTGTGGTGAGAGAGAGCTAGGCATAATGCATGAGGAGAGATAAGTTGGTGGTTCAGTGGTGGGGAATATAATCAATGTAACATGTGGGTGGAGAGACAATATTAATGGATGAGGAATGGCTAACAAGTGAAATGGTTCTGGTCAGGAAAAAAAAATATGTGGTATGAAGGAAGAGCTGATGTGTGAGGGTGTGATATGAATGAGGAGGAGATGGGGTAAGGTGTCTGTTTGTGTGTGCGTGTGTGTGTGTGTGTGTGTGTGTACACAATGTGAACACACACACACACACACACACACAAAACACTGCTTCTAAAAGTCAGTTTCACTACAGTGGGCAAGTCTTCTTGAGAACCTTGTATTACCTCTCATCTCAGTCTTTTGTCATCTCCTCCGTGAGGCTTAGGGTCTGATGTCAGCCTTCACCACTCTGCCCTATCTCTTCTTGGGTTTCCCTCTTCCACAAGCTCCAACCATTTCTTTATGCAGCTGTCATAATCCATACACACTACATGTCCACACCAGTGCAGTTTTCCTTCTTGCACACTACATCTGATTCCTCTTATACCCAGTTTTACTCTCAGCACATCAAACAGCATATGCTCACTTCATTTCTTCCCAGTTTTCTCAAATCCTCTATGTTTAAGACCCATGACTCACTACCATACAACATTTGCAGTTCTAGCACAAGCATCATACAATCTGCCCTTCACTCTGTGGGATAAGACCTTTGTTGCCATCAGAGGTAGTAGCTCTTTGAACTTTCTCCAATCCACTTTTACTCTGGCTACTCCCTTGCTAATTACATCTCTTAGGTAACAAAAGCTATCAACTACTTCTAGTGAGCCATCCAGGTATTCAAAAGAGTCCATCGTGTTCATAATATGTACTGTTCCAGTGCATCTATCATATACAAAGCTTATGCTCTCTGCTAGTTTACCTATGTTTCCATTATATCTCTTTTGTGTCCATAGCTTACATTGTGTACAGTGTATGGAGTTTATACCTATTCTTTTTCTGCATATCAAGCAAACCCATTTCCCTGAAAATACCAGGGTCCTGTCTTCTTTCTTACTTACTAAAACTTTTGTCTTGACTAAGTTTACCTTAAGACCTCTTGATTGTAGGTTCCATGCACAGAATTTCCTCTCAAATTCCCCTACAGATTTAGCTACGAGAACTAGATCAGCATAAGGCATTCCCATGAACAATGTATGAAGGAAAATAGTATTATAACCTGAAATAAGCAAATGCTCACGAACTGAAGGCTTGCAATTTTAATCTAGTTGGGTCACATTCTATTTTTGTGCTTTGAGAATTGTGTCCTTTTAGTCACATTCTCTTCTACATCATCATCATCATCATTTAACATCCATTTTCCATGCTGGCATGGGTTGGGCAGCTTGATAGGAGCTGGAGAGCTGCACCAGGCTCCAATTTGGCATAGTTTCTATAGCTGAATGCCCTTCCTAAAGCCAACCGCTCTACAGAGTGTACTGGGTGCTTTTTATGTGGCACCAGCACAGGTATTTTTTACAGGTGTTTTTTTCTTAGTTGAGAGAGGAAGTGGAACCGAGGGAAGTGGTTGTGTGCCAGGCAAGAAGTTACAGTATGATAGAGAAACAGAGATGGTTGTCTTACTATAGAGGAGATACTTGTCCACCCTAGTAGGACAAGGAAGGTGGGAGAGAGAAAGATAGAGATACAGTCAATGAGAAAAAGAGAGGAATAGATGGTGTTGGAGATGTATTGGGGCCTACCTACTGAACCATGGGGGCTATAAGTAGTACAAAGGGGATAGAGGGGGATGTTCCATAAGAGTGTAAGAGGTTATGTTTCGAAGTAGGGAAAGACATGTCTAACAAGTTATGGTGAGGGAAATTGGAGGGGCTAGGAGGTGGGTAAGGAAGGATGAAAGGGCATGGAGAGTTTAGATAGGCACATGAGAAGGTCAGGGCAGGGCCTGTAGGTGTTGGGAAGATGGAGTTTTGACAAAGGTCAGATAATGTGTGAAGGGGGGGGGCATTAAAAAACATGCATATATGTGTGGATGGCCATGATTTCACTTAGCTAGATGTGTCTTCTCCAGCATAGCAAATCGTCAGCAGTTTCAGTCACTTGTCATCTCTGTGAGGCTCAACATCTGAAGATCATTTTTCACCACTTCTTCCCATGTCTTCCTGGGTCCACCTTTTCCACGGATTCCCTCCACAATTAGAGATCGGCACTTCTTTATGCAGTTGTCCTCATCCATATGCATCACATGACCTTACCAGCCACAGTCTTCTCTTTTGCACATTACATCTCATGCCTCTTATACCCAATTTTTCTTTTAAAACACACTCTGTGTACACACAGATATTGCACATCCAGCAGAGCATGCTGACTTCATTGCTTTCAAGCCTTCGCACGTCCTCAGTTATCACAGCCATGTACACAGGCATCATACAATCTGCCTTTCACTCTGAGGGAGAGGCCCTTTGTTACCAACAAAGGTTGTAGCTCTCTGAACTTTGCCCAATCCATTCTTATTCTAGCAACTACGCTCTCAGAACATCCTCCTCCAGTGCTAATTTGGTCGCCTATGTACTAGAAGCTATCTACTACTTTCAAGTATTTCCCTGGGCATTTGATGAAGTCTATTTTCTGTACATTCTTAGTGTTTATTGTACCTGCACATCTGCCGTGCACAATGACTAGTTTTTCTATTAACCTTCCCATGAAACCACTGCACCTCTTAAGTCTCCATAGCTTGCACTGGGTACACTTTATGGAATTTCTACCTACACCTTTTCTACATATCGAGCAGGGCCATTTCCCTAAGGAATTTGTAATTTGTCTGTTTTCCTGCTTACTAGAACTTTGGCCTTTGCTAAATTAACTCTAAGACCCTTTGATTCCAGACCTTGCTTCCACACCTGGAATTTCTTCTCTAGTTCTAGTAGTGATTCAGCTATAACAAGGTCATCGGCATAGAGGAGCTCCCAAGGACAGCCAGTCTTAAATTCCTCTGTTAATGGCCTGGAGGACTATGATAAACAAGATGGGGCTGAGAACTGATCCTCAATGAACTCCTACCTGTACACTAAATTCATTGCTATACTCATTGCTGACTTACCTTACTTAACAGCATCCCTGTATATGGTTTGTACAGCTCTCACCAACCACTCATCTATCCCTAGCTTCTGCTTTGACCACCAGATAAGGAAACAGGGGACCCTGTCAGTGGCTTTCTCCATATCAACAAAAGCCAAGTACAGAGGTTTATTTTTGGCTAAATACTTCTCCTGCTGTTGCCTTACCAGGAAGATAGCATCAGTAGTGCTTCTTCCTGGCACAAAACCAAATTGCATCTCATCTAAGCTAACTCTCTTCCTAATTAGTTGAGCTATGGCCCTCTCTGTAACTTTCATCACCTGGTCCAGCAATTTGATGATACCTCTGTAATTATTTCTGTGTCAGGCATCACCTTTACCTTTGTAGTAGTAGTTGACTATAATGTTGCTACACCAGTCATGGGGTATGACTCCCTCATGGACAACATGATTAACTATATGGGTGACTAGATCATATCCCACTCCGCCACATATTTTAGGCATCTCAGCAGTGATTCCTGATGGGCTGGGGTGGGGGTGGGGGCTTTCAGTGGCTACAAATCCTTAATCGCTTTATCTACTAAGCTACTGTTGATTTGAATAGCAGGTCCCTCTGTTGGGTTGACATTAGGCAGACTTTCATCCCATTCATTCTCTACATTTAGCAGCCTTTCATTGTGGCACTTCCAAGCCTCTCTCTTTGCAGAATCACTAACTGCAAGTGAGCCATCATCCATACAAATGCACTTCTCTCCTACATCACGATTTTCGCTGCCGCACTGTCTTGCAATCTAAAACACTTCAAGCCTCATTAGCAAACTTCTTCCTTTCTATTTCTCGCCTAGCTAAATATACCTGTCTGTTCTCTGCTACTACCACTCTTCCAGGTCTGTTTCTTTGTTTTAATGGCCCTGTCTACTACATTGTTGCCCCATCATATCACCTTAGGTGTGGATGGGACTTTGCACCAGCCACAAATTTGGTCAGTGGCCCTCATTAAGTTGTCCTCAATGTTATGTGTAACTATCTCCTCCTCGTCAAATGCTTCAATTAGGACGTCTCTAAATCTCTGACTATTCAGAGGATCCTAAAGCTTCCAGATCTTTCTCTTCCAGACTGGTATCCTTCTTGGAATCCTTCTAGCCCAAAGTCTGAAGTCACTAATGAATAATGAGTACAGTCTTCACCTGGGAAGGTCTTTGCATTTATAAGCAACCACTTTTTCTGATGAGAATGTAGTCAATCTGGCTTATGTGGCCACCAGATTGATTGGTGAACAGGTGACTGGCTGGTTTCCTGAAGTTAGTGTTGCAGATCATAAGGTCGTTTGCATCACAGAACTCCAGTAGCCTAGTTCCTTCCTCATTATGTGAACTAACTCCATAGCCTCCATGCACCCCATGGAAGTCACCCAGATTCTACCCAACATGCCTAGTGAAGTCACCAGCCACGAAGAGAAGGTCACTGTCATTTGTCGACTAGGTAGTCTGCAAAAGGGTGCCATAAAATCAATCTTTCCTTTCAATGTAAATTTGCCAATTAGTGTATAAAAAAGTTGCATAGTGCATAGACTTACACACAGAGAGATATACATATGCATGTACTTGATATATATGACATAATTTCTAAAGTTTTAGTCTTTCTCCTAGATTGAAATTAGATATTGCAATATTCTAATGTTAAAAGTTTCTTCTCTTTTCAATATCTTCCCTCAAACTACGTATTTCCCTGGTGTAGATGTCAACACATTTAAAGTACACTTGTATAGTATACTGTACAATACCTTGAATGAACTTACATCACAAGAAACCTCAATGAGGGCTGCAATATGAAACTCCCCTGTTCATCAAAAAGCAAACACATGAAAAATGAATTAAATAAGGATAGAGTTAAAAATTATTATATTGGTTTGTGAGAAAGTGAAAGATGAGATTCTGCTAGGATTTGCTTATACTTTTTGCTGGAAAATATGTGAAGTCCCTTATTTAAAACAAAAAGTAAGGTAATGAGGTGAGAGGGAGTGGAGCTTATGATAGAAAATAAATTATTAATGTGGAGAAATTACTGTAACCAGTGTGCTAATTACTAAGTTGTCCTTTTTGCAGATTAAAGATGATTATGCTGGCTACCCTTTGAATATGTTCTGTGTTCCTAAACATTATGAAGCTGATTTAACTGATATTATGATACCTGCAGGACTCATTAATGACAGGTAAGTGTCGTCTAATTTAACCATGGCTACATTTTTAATTGCATAATATTATCTATTTTCCTTTATTTTGTGGCCTTAACTCTATTTCTTATTCCAATGCAACAGAACTTTATCTCTACACTTTTTACATTCTATTGGCAATACTGTACAATATGCCTTTTACTTGCCAGCTGTATTTTTTCTGCTCATTTTTATTATAAATGTTTTATTATAAGTTTTACTGAATATAAGAAATTGATTTATTAATCTAGTGTTTAGAGCCATTAACCCTTTCATTACCATACTGCCCAAAACCAGCCGAGATGACCTATTTATATTTCAACCCTTTAGCATATATATTCCGGCCAAAAATATTCTCCCTGTTTTATCTTCAAACTGGTCAGATCTGGCCTTTCACACCTACCCTACAGTGTCATTTTACAAATAAACAATCACATCATCAACATCTCAAAGCTAAGAGATAATGCATGATTAATTCAAAATGATGTGGATACATAAGCATTACATTTGATGAGTAATCTGAATGCTAAAGGGTTAATGAGAATTTCAACACAAATATTGTTAGTACAATCATGAAAACATGTAGTTTCACCATGTAAACAATTGAGTTACACTGTCCACAATTATTGTACATGATATCTGAGTGTGGTGAATTTTTGGAGATTTTCCCCCATTTTTTTCACTTTGATTTTCTGAAATGTTTCACTATGGACAAAAAATGGATACCAGTTTCATGTTATCAAGCACCTAGTTTCAATTCGAAGTATTTTTAAAAGCAGACAGAAAAATCCAAGAAAATATACAGCAAACAAAATCCACGTATGTGAATATGAATCGAATATTTCTTTTTCCGAAAGTGAAATGAACAGTTCCGATAGCGATTTAAAAATTTTTTTAAAAAAGGGAATTTGTACATGAATATAGTAAGAATTTAAAAACTGTTTTTCTTAGTTATTTTTAATTTGAAATTCAGTTGTTAATTACTTAAATCATTACAAATGTTTAGAAACCTTCAATAAAGCATATGCAGATATTAGAAATTGTGTTTGTCTCTTCACTGAGAATTGTAAACCTTACTATAGCTATGATATTGTACCTCTGAGTAGACAATATTGTTTTAAGTATCTCAGTTTACCCAACTGTCAACTAGGCTCACTCATATTTTATGACTTGATGTTATAGGAAAGAAGAGGTCCAGCATCAAAACCTATTAGTCCTACAATATCTAACTATTCAGATTTGTAAATAAGGTTTTGCTTAAGCTAGCTTGGGAAAAGGTAGTAGTAGTAGTAGTAGTAGTGGTAGTGGTGGTAGTGGTGGTGTGGTTGTGTGTGTGTGAATTGATCAATCAGAAAACTTTAGCTGAAAGGTGATGTGAGATTGTGGTGTTATGATATTCCTTAAAGTTTGGAATATAGTTGTGCATTTCTTTTGTAATGCTGTCATCAAATGATTTTCCTTATTTTGTGTTACTATTAGTTAAATGAAACTAAGAATTTAATGAAGCAATTTATGTAGTTGGTATGTGGAAGGAACAATTATTATATAAACAAAACTCAATTTTATTCAAACAAGACTTATGAAGTAATTACAGTAGGATATCTGGTATTGTAAGTAATTTGAAAACCATAGGGGTTGTTAAAACTTTAGTCTTATAATTTTATTTAAATTATGTTTATTCGTATCTAAAAGTACATTTTATACTATATAATTTTATGTATATACATCTTTTAAATTCACCTAGAATTGAACGAATAGCTCGTGATATTGTTCAAGATATAATCCCTCAAGAAAATCAAGGAATTGTGGTTCTGTGTGTACTAAAAGGAGGCTATAAGTTCTTCGCCGATTTGTTAGATAAGATTAAACAGTTAAATCGCAACAGTGAAGAATCCATCCCAATTTCTATTGATTTCATCCGTTTACAAAGCTATAAGGTAAGTAATTCTTATCAAATTGCTGCAAAAAAAAAAAAAAAATAATTTTATATGAAGAATACATTAAAATTCCTTAGTTTTAAATTTCTAAAAATGTATTTTTCTGTAATTTGAAGCAGTTAAATCTTCAAAATTGCCTTTCCATCTGTCTGACTCATTTAAGTATGCAAAAAGTGGATGTTGAAATGATTATTACAATGATGATGATGATTTGTGTGTCTATCTATGTATGTAAATGTGTGTGAGTATATATATCATCATCTTCATCATTTAAGGTCTGTTTTCCATGCTAGCATGGATTGGATGGTTTGACAGGATACAGTGATCCACAGGCCTATGCCAAGCTCCAGTGTCAGCTTTAGCATTGTTTCTACAGCTGAATGCCCTTCCTAATGCCAATCACTTTACAGTGTGTATTGGTGCTTTTACATGTAACTTGTAAGAGAGAGATAACAAGGGAAATCTCACTCTACTAAGTGATGGAGAGTGCAGGGAGGTGGCTTTATGCCAAGGCTAAGTATGGCAGAGGGACGAGCATAGGTGTCTTGCAATAGAGGGTATATATTGCTACCACAAATTATATAGGGATGGTTGGGAGATGAAGATGATAGCGATGCAGTGCAGTGAAGATTGTCTTGGTACATGAAAGCAGGTATAAGAGAGAATACAAACAGTGGTTCGGGAGAGGAGAGGAGGGAGTGGCTCATTCATAAGTGTGTGATTAGACGATTAGAGATGGTGGGTTGAAGACGTATGGTTGATGGGAAATATCTGTATGGAGAGGGGTTAGGTGATAGATAAGAAAGGAAGAATAGATCAGAAGGTGGTGGGGATGATGTGCAAGGTGTAGGAGTGGAAAGGAGGGAGATGTAGGGGTACATCATGATGGCTACAGTGAGTAGGTGCTGAGGATGAAAGCAGATATGTGAGCTGTTTAATGGAATGTAGCAGAGGAGAGAGATAACTGAGAGCACAAAGGAGGTGATTGGTGGAATAGCATAAATGGGGTGAGGGTAACTGGTGGTGCAGAGAAAAGGAGAGGAGTAATATGTGCTAATTCCACCCTCAAGTGATTACATCCACCAAGTAGCACTATAGATAGTGGAGTAATTGAACTATACCATCATTTTGTATTCTCTCTACATTACATGAAAGTTAAAAACTCACTTCCCTTGAGCTATTGAGAGAGCTTGTATGTGTTCATTCAACCCACTAGAAATAGCAGCCAAATCTCTCCAATGGAAAGAAGGATTCAGAGAATCAAATAGAACTCACAGTAAGCACTCTGTAGGGAGTCCAGTTATTAGGTAACACAGCAATTAAATTTAAGATGCATTTTAACTTTACTACACACCTGAAAATCCAGGAAACACTTGTGAAGTGTATAATAATAATCAGTTAAAATCCAGAAGGGAGAAGTAAAGAATATTTAATCTTATATGTTCATAGCTGTTTCATACGCATTCAATTACATTATCAACACTGATTTGGAGGGCACACTTCACATACATATATGTATAAATATATATGTACACATACAATTACATAATAACATAATGAACTTTTCTTCAGAAAATTTTCTGGACTGCACATGTTCATTTCTAACATACAAGGCGAAATCAACTCAATTTATACAAGATTGGCAGGATGGAAAAAATTATTTTGTAAACAAAGAACCCTTTATGTGTGTGTGTGTAGACACACACACACACATACATGTGTGTGTGTATATATATATATATATACATACATGTGTGTGTGTATAGTCACACATACATATATATGTGTGTGTGTGTGTGTATATATATATATCCTCGTTGTGAATATGCAAACGCTTGTTTACATATATTTGACGTATTGTAGTAAATAGAGATGAAGCGATTAAATAAGTAACATACAATACAAGGCTTTGGTCGGCCCGAGGCTATAGTAGAAGACATTTGCCCAAGATGCCACGCATTATATATATATATAATACTTGTATTTCATCACATAAAATGTGCTGCACTGATTCAACATGAGAATTATGTGAAGGTAGTTACAGCCAATTATTCCTTCAATTAATGTGGAAGACATTATTTTAAGGAATAATTAGGTGTCAGTTGAGGATCCATCGTCATTTTGTTGTGCCATTAACTTTATAAAAATGTATCTTTATAAATATTCACATCTAAAAACCATGCATTTACCAGTCATTTCATTATTAAATTTATTGTTTGTAAAAAGCACCATTCTATGTACTAAAGGTATTTTGAATATTTCATTTAAGTGTGCCATCTTTTTCAGTCTTTCAATCTCTCGTTTCATTTTATCTTTTCTTTGCTATTATTTTCTCATGGTTATATTCTCTCATTTTACATTTAGCTTTCAAGGTCACTTGGGGGTGATTGTGAATACTGTGGCTGGTGCGTCCCCTTCCCTAACAGCTGCTGATTCACAATATTTATTATTTTCATTTATAATCTCCTTTAGCTTCTCTTAATTATATGAAGCCACCTGACTAGTAAAACTAGATTGTTTCTTTTCAACAGTCTTTAATTAGTTTGGGGGAAGAAAATTGTAGAAGAGCAGCTCTGGATTATTACATAAATCTCTGAAAATCATGTTAAACACCTTTTCTTTTGAAAACTTTTTTTCTGATTCGTCTGTCACTAGAAATCTTGTTATATATTGAAAATCCTGTTACATTTACGATCTGTAACCTTGTCGAATGGGACCCCAGCATAGTCTAATAATCTCATTATTCTAATGCATTTGTGACAGCATTAATTACAAAAATCTTTCTTCATATTTTTATTGCACCTTTTTACTCAACCGTCTCCAAAGTTGGTGAGGAATCTGCTTCTTTTATTCTTGTCCTTCTGGTATACAGAACCCAACAGCAATAAAAACAAACAAAAGAAACCAACCATCTTCTTTATATGATTTGATAGGAAGCTTGCCAAATACCAAGAACTGGTGGAGCAGGGTAGAAACCAGGACTGTTAGGCACATTGCGAGGCTATTGAAGTGGGCTGTTGGGGTTTTGTGGGGCATTCATTCTGCAAGGATCTGACTGGACTTTGGAGTTACTGATGCAGCAAAGAAGAGAGCAATAAATGCCATTCCTGACTCTGTAGGGAAGGCCACTATGTGGCTTTGGATAAAGAGAGCAGAATGATGGTTTGCTGTTATTGGGATGCAAGCTGGGACTTGATCAACCCTGGCTGGGTTAACTGGGTGAGGGAGGGGGGATTGAGTGGGAAAGACCTGAACTAAAAGACCAAAACTAAAAATCTACAATGCATCTGTACTGTTGTCCCAGCAATGCCCTATTATGGCTTAATTACCTACCAGATTAATTAAAGGTAGACAAAAATGTCAGACATTTCATTCAATAAATTTCATTCTAAATCTGTTAGAAGGCAAAACTTTTGCTCAAGGAATTTCATAGATGGGATATCTAGGTAGACAGCATCAAATAAACAGAAACCCCAGCAACTCATTTTGATAGAATTTGGATATGAAACAGGATGATTCAGAATATGGGAAAGACATCCAAATCATTCTTACCATTTTTGCTGTCAGAATTGGCATCATTTTAATGTTTACTGTTCCATGCTTGCATGGGTCAGATGGAATTTGTTGAAGCAGATTTTTTTTCTACAGCAAGATGCCCTTCCTGTCACCAACCTTTACTTGTTTCCAAGCAAGGTAATATTTCCCCATGGCCAGACATGTTTTTCATGGAAGACTGGAAACAAACAACATCACTTGTATGATGAGGATGCTTATTTACAATCATCACATGATGTCAAGACAAAGGCCACACACGTGCACGCACGTGACAGGCTTCTTTCAGTTTCTACCTATCAAATCCATTCACAAGACTTTGGTCAGCCCATGGTTATAGTAGAAGACACCTACCCAAGGTGCTATGCAGTGGGATTGAACCTTAGACCAGATGGTTTGGAAGTAAACTTCCTGCACCTATTTACCTGTAATGGTCATCTACTTCTGTACCTCCCAGGCTCAATGTTGACCACTGCTTCCCTATTTTACCATTTTGGGGTTTATGTTTTTTTCCATCTGTGGATGTGAGTTAACTTTTTTATTTTTATATTTTTGTTAAAAGAAAGGCGGCGAGCTGGCAGAATCGTTACTGCGCTGGGAGAAATGCTTAGCGGCAATTTTTCCGACTTTACGTTCTGAGTTCAAAT
>JAOPUL010000002.1:16243776-16258453 GCA_027564515.1 Octopus rubescens | reverse complement strand
TTGTCATGAGGTTTTATTTGGAGCAGAAATAATTGACCGGATGCCCTTCCTGACGCCAATCCACAGTTTTCGGCGGTTTTCCTGTAACATGATAATCAAAGGTGTATCCTGTAACATAAAAACCAAAGACAGTGTACTAGAGAGAATTGATATTTCATCAGAGAGAAGTTTACATGTGACGATAACCACACACTGACACTGAAAAGAAAGAGGTATGAAACCTTCTATGAGAGGCTGCTGAATGTGGCAATTGGATGGGAATTTACCCCAGGTAGACCAAAGAGAGGGAATTGGCCATTCAGGTTGCCAGCAGTATTGTAGATAAGGAAGTTAAGGATGTGATAACAAGGAAAGCATTTGGCCCTTAGGAAATATGCTGGGATCCTTAAAATATTTAGTGAAGTAGGTTATGGTTTAATCACCTGAATAGTCATACCAGTGACTGGTGTAGCAGCATTATTGAGAGAATAAAAGCTGTTATTCTCTCTGTTATGGCACTGTCACAACTATAAATTTGTCCCCCTCATCATAATTTAGCCTCTCTTTCATCTCCCCTAGAATCATCTCTCTCTCTCATATATTGTCTTTTCAGTCATAGAGGCCCCTTGAAGCCCTTTAGTCTTGGATGTTACATAATGATCTCGCTAGTGCTGGTGCCACAAATAAAGGGTAAAAAGCATCCAGTACACTCTGTAAAGTGTACAGAATGTTGTTGGTTACATGAATCCTCTACATTTCTATAGTTTTATTTCAAGAAATAATTTGTTTACTTTTCACAATCTCTTTCAGAATGACAAATCTCAAGGTTGCATTCAAGTTATTGGTGGTGACCGACTGGAAAATTTAAAAGGCAAAGTAAGTGGAGAATTTTTTTAAAAAGTTTTTTACAGAAAGCAACTTTGAAGGTAATAAACTATTTGCATTTCTTCTTTTATCCAAATTATTTCCAATTAAAGTCTGGAAAAGTGGAAACTTTTTCTTATGTCACAGATAAGAAGGCAAATAGAAGTTTGACAGTGCACTAAATTTTAACAATTAGTGTCTCCTAGGACTTCAAGTATTAAAGATCTGAGAAAATATTCCTAAAAATAAAGGAGGAAATGATGGTACTAAAAGCCAAGATATTAGATATTATAATATTTCGTTAAATATATTTCCCCATTGTCAGACATGTTTAAAGTAGAATATTGGAAATGAATGACAGTGACACTCATTTACAACTATCATGTGCTGTCAAGAAAAGAAGACACAAATCACACATACATACATCTGTTGTGGAAATCAGCTGCCCCCTGGACACGAATGTGGTTAGAAAATACAAGAGAAAGAGGATATCTATGGACCATTGATAAGGAGCTTGCAAATCCAGTACCCAAGATACACTTTCAGCTTCATACCCATTATTATTGGAGCAACAAGATACATACCAACCTGTCTGGAGCAAAGTATGGCTGAACTTGGAATTTTGGGAGGAGAATGCAAATCCTTAACTCATATACTACAAATGATCACAATATCTGGAGCTATAAAAATCTGCAAGACCTTCCTAAGATTTAAAGAATGACTGGTAACTCAAGATACTTTCCTTCACAACCTTGCTACCAAGTCGGTAGCCAGTCAAAAGACATGAAGTCCAGGAAAGCTGTGGCTCTATTTGGGATAGTTGCAGAGATGATCAAAATATCTGGTGAGTTAGGATACATAATTAACACTGATAGCTAATCAAGTTATATAAGGTTTCATATCCAATGACAAACATTGCAGCATGGTTGTAAACTGCTACAAAATCAAAGGAGATGCCATAGAGAGTGGAAACTATAGAGGAACCAAACTACTGGTTTAGATTCTGAAAGTCATGGAGAGAGTCATAGCACAATTGATCCATGATAGAGAACACATAGGTGAAATGCCATTTGGCTTCATGCCCCGCAGGTGCAATCTTCCTTGTGAGGAAACTGCAAGAGAAATACTTAAATAAGATTAAACCATTATTCCTGGCATTCATTGTATTGGAGAAAGTACTTCACAGATTGCTATGTCCAGTAATTTGGTGGTCACTAAAGAAACTAGGTATAGATGAATGGCTTGTGAAGGCTGTACAAGCAATGTACAAAGATGCAGTAAGTAATGTGAGAGCCAATACTTTCAGTGATAAATTTAACATGAAAATAGTCTAAAACCCTTTTCTATTCATCATAGTCCTACAAACCATCACAGAGAAGTTTAAAACTGGCTGTCATGGGAAAACTGCTATGAAAACTAGATCATTGGCATATAGGAATATGCTGATGATCTAGTTTTCATAGCAGAATTAAAGAGGAAATGGAAGCTAAGCCTACAATCATGAGGTCTTATGGTAAACTTAGCAAAGACAAAGGTTTTAGTAAGCAGGAAAAAAGACAGGACCCTTGTATCTTCAAGGAAATGGCCTTGCTTGATATGCAGAAAAAGTTTAGCATAAATTCCATACACTGTACCAGGTGTAGTGGAACCACAGGTAGACTAACAGAGTGAGCTTTATATGTGAAAGATGTACTGAGCAGTACATACGATGAACACACTGGAAATAGATTATTTTAAATGCCTTGATGACTCACTTACAAGTAGTCAATAGCTTTTGTTACCTAGAAGACATAATACGGAGGAAAGATGGTTACTCCAAAAGTAGCCATGGCAAAAAGAGGCTGGAAAAAGTTCAGGGAGCCACTACCACTTCTGACAACAAATGTATTTTCCTTTAGGGTGAAGGGTAGATTGTAAGACGCTTGGGTTAGAACTGCATGTTAGTGAGACATGGGTCTTGAATGCAAAGGTTTTGAGACAATTAGAAAGAAATGAAGTCAGCATACTTTGTTGGATGCACAATGTAGGTGAGCATGAAAGACGTAGTACAAATGTGCTGAGAGAAATTGGCCATAAGAGGAATCAGATGTGTACAAGAAAAAAGACTGTGCTGGTTTGAACATGTAATGCATACGGATGAGGACAGCTGTATAAAGAAGTACCAATGACCTAATGTGCACACTATTAGCACAAAAACCAAGCTTATATGCAAAGAAAATTGTGAACTGAATATGACAGATCATGCCTAACTGAACCCTAGACAATAAAATAAAATTCCTACATTAAACCAGGATAACTTTTTACCAACCCAAACCCTGCAAATGCATTATTTTCCTCCCATCCTTCTCTATTTGTCCCTCTTCCAATGTAACCACTTCCCGTATCTTCCATCAATACATCTAATTCTCATTCACATTACTTCACCTACCAAAGGAATAACTTGTCAAAAGTATAAAACCAGCAGGAACCAAAATAAATCAGAGTCTGATGATGGTGCGCTAGCCAAAACTTTGAAGTCGGTATCAATTTTTTCCTTGTAAGAATGAATAAATATGTACTCTACTAAAATATTGAGTACTCACTCCTTCAGTTTAAATTAACATAAAAATGAACATTCTCATCTTTTGAACAGTCACAGTTATGGCAACAGACATGTTTTGATTTTCTTGGACCTTTGCACCAATTAATAAACAGGTTTTTACATTATGTGAGAACAAGATAGATATAATAAAGAAATGTTTAGCTATATTTTATTGTATATATTTTCAGATATAAAGAACTATTATCTTCAAACCATCATTTTCTTTCTGACCATCTCAATTAATGAATCATTGACTATTAATATTAGCTTTCTTTTGTAAGATGAAAATGTAGCATTGGATGGGTGGTGTTGAATTTGTCTTTGCATTTGTTATTTTTCTAAAGAAATTGCTTGCATTTCATATTATACTTGATATAGAATTGAATATCATGTCTTCCTTATTTTCAGTTTCATCTCTATTATTTCTTTCTGTATTTGTCATTCAAATATTTCTTATATTTTAATGATCATCAATAGTTATTGAAAGTCTCTATTACTAATTTCACAGTGTGTTCTCGTAGTCGAAGATATTATAGATACTGGAGGAACTATGATCAAACTAAAGGAATTGCTTGCAAAGCATGAACCAAAGTGTGTTAAAGTAGCCAGGTAAATATTTTCATTTTCAAAATGTTTTTGTAAACTTTAGTTCATCATATCGGTTTCCTTTTTCAAAACACTACTTCTGATCTCAGAATGAATAGGAAATTATCAAAGGGTGTGATTGAGTAGTTAAAAGTTAGGGTGTTCACCAATTTCATTATATGCTTACTTAACAAATTAAATTATTCAAAAATTGATAAACCACAGCGGTTTTATAAAACCAACAATTAACTTCTGCATTAAACTCTTTGGATTGAATGTTGCATGACAGGCAACACTCAAAAGACCTAGTAGCTATAGTGTACAACTTGTTAAACTTTGATATATAGGTTTTAGTATCCTGTTTGAAGACAATGAAGCACGATCAGCAAATATGAATCTACAGTAGTTTAATAAGCCACCAATTCAACCATTTTACATGTACACATTGTGTGTATGTGTATGCCTCTTAATTATGTTCATTTTTACTTTCCAAGTGAATTGGAAAGACAAGTTCTTTAAAATCTTTAGAAACATTCAACTCCTGTTGTTGGTACAAAGATATAAAAATGCTTGCAGGAAACATTTCTACTAGAATCATTATTACATCGATTGACTTCCTATTGTTGATTATCATTTTACACATGCCTAATGCTTCTTAATAACTCTCACAATCTGTCTCTTTACCTCTAATCTTCATGTACCTCACATCATTTTTTTTTATCGTGTTGCCTTAATTTGTTAACATGTTGCATAAACTTTCTGTTTTAACATATACCAAATAATAATTTCTAAAACTGCAGAGCTCAGAACCTGAACACCAGAATTGCTGCAGTTTAATCCTTTTTTTTATTTTCAGCATGCAGTCACTGTTAACACAACTTCAATAGCTCTAGTGAAATATACAAGTGTGAAAATATCCTCCAATAGTGATTTAATGATCTAGTCTCAAATGTAAGAAAAGTAATGCCAACAACACAGAGCTATAGTCTCCATAAGTGCTCAGCCTCTATATAACTTCCCATAACCTGTTATGGCAAACCTATATGATGCACATAAAACAACAGGTGATGTTTATTCTCACCTAAACCCAAGAAATTCCCTCTTCTCTTGTATTTTTCTAAGCTAGTAAGACTGGGATACTTTTACATTTTGCTGGTGCAATTGTTTTTACAGTTGAGTGCATTTATTTCCACTAATCAATTGACAATAAAATAGTAGCCCTAGGTCACCCTGGTTGAACTAATCTTTGATCAAAGGCATTTTTGCCATGATCATTTTATCTTTTTTTCCATACAATATGTCCAATGTGTCCTTCCTGTTTGAAAATAGTAAGGTATTATTTTAGGGTGATTTTGTCTGCTATTTTTAGCAACTCAAATGACCATATTACAGCTCTCAGATTGGTTGTAGAATCAGTTGTCAACCAAATAAGCTGGGACTCAATTTGTACCTTGTCCAAGGGTCAAATATAGTGCATTTAAGTTCATTTTAACCACAGATGTTTTCTTTTATTTGTTTTCCTTGAGAATTTGGATTATGATGTCTCTTGTTTGAAACATTTTGTATACTTGTATAATATACATTTCCTTGACATTGGGTTTCCAGCTTTCTAACAAAAGCAATGACACCTAATATGTTATTGAGTTTGACTAGTTGTGAATGACTTATTCTAACTGAAACATTACAATAGTGTTTCAATCTCAGAGCTGCTTGCTCTGTATAGATAGCTTTTGCAAATGAAATAAGAAGATTCTGATAAACTTTTTCTGTTCCCATCAACAAATTTAACGAACAGCTTCTCAAAGTTGTTCAATAAATCTCTTCACAAATAGACAGTTAAGATTCCATCAATTTATTCTCAATTCTATTGGTTTCATTTTTTTTTTTCATCTTTATTACTATCTTTTCTCATGAAAACATTGAACAATATTACTCCTATTCCTCCTCCACCACCACCATTTATTTATTTATTTTTAGACTATAACTTAATTTGAGCTTTAATTTCTTTATTCTGAATTTGATAAATGACTGATCATAGCAATTCTTTCTTCTTTTTTTTAAATATTTCTAGTCTATTGGTGAAGCGTAGTGCTCGCAACTGTGGATATAAACCTGACTGTGAGTAATTTACCCCATTATTTTTTGTAATGAATTTTTTTTTTTCATGGTCAGTAAAAACCACCTTCTTATCTTCATGAGTTTTGGATTTTCCTTGTCTTTCTTCTAACCTGACTTCAAGTTAGAAAAGGAAGAAGCTCGAACTATAAAAGACTATTAATGTGATTTAGCACAGTTAATTGAAGTTAGTAGAAATAGGTTTGATTAGATTTTTAAAATGATATGACGTTGAAAAATAGACTGTTTGTCTGAAATTTAATTTACTATTTAATAACAGTAAAATGAAGTTCAAGACTTAAATTCTTTATAGGAAAATTTTTATTGAGTATAAAGGAATTTCACAACAATTCTTAAACTTTCGTAGATAAAAGAATTTACAAATTACAAGTGGATTAATAGTGCTTTGAATCAGTGTAATACTGCAAAATATATGTGTTTAACCAGCATTGATTTTATACATAATATCTTTAAGGATATTGCATATAAAGATAAGATACTTTGTATCTGTTTATACATTGTGTTGGTAAAAAAATTATTAACTATATTTTGTGATACAGTATAGCATTGAAACAAAACAGTTAACACATTGGTAATTAATTAATTAATTAATTGAACGATTGTCATTTAAGCCACTTAGTAATTGTGGGTTTATTATAAGTAGTGTTCCTATGGCCTGTTAAGGAGGAGGCTCAGTTGCTGATGAAATGTCAACACAAGATTGAAACTAGTCTGATTGATTCTTCTTTTTTGTCCACAAAGTTATTGTATACAAAAAAAGACAAGGTGTTTACATCTGTCAATACATAGCTAAAAATCTATCGATATATTTTGTAGTGTATTACAACTCCTTATTTTTCAACAGTTCTTAATTTGGAATTAAAATCAAGCATCTTTCTCATTACTAAAATAATTAACTGTACAAAAACAATTTTTTTTTTACTTTTCTCTTCTAAAATCTAGAACCAGTCAACTGAAAGGCTGATGAGGCTTGATTTGATAACATTGAAAGTTGCCTGGTACTTTGACTTCAAAGTTACACTGCTTAATAATTCAATAGGCTTAAGTTTTCAAAAATGTCAAATTTCATAGGAAAGAGTTTTTGATGGTTGTTTAAATTTAAGCAATTAATCTAAGTTCATTTTTCTGAATTGATACTTAGCTTCAAACTAATGTGCATCTTGGACTGTAAATATTTGAAAATTATGAGATTTATTAAATTAAATTTCTCTTTTCTGTCAAGTTCGCATTGGAAGAAGACTGATTTCCTTTTAATTATTCAGTTGAAGATTATTATAAATCAAATACCATCATCTTATTATTTTTCAATGTTTATATTTTCATTAATATATTGTCTTATCAGTGACAATTGCAAAGATTAATCCCCTTCCTCATTAGGTTATCTATCTTTTGTGTATAATATTCGTATGAAAAACCTTTGTCTCAAAATTTGTGTTTTATTTATTTATTTGTAATTATGTCTTACAGTTACAGGCTTCGAGATCCCTGATGAGTTTGTAGTTGGATATGCTCTTGATTATAATGAGCATTTCAGAGATTTGAGTGTAAGTATTTCTAATATATTAATAGTTCAGTCATTCTGACTTTTATTCTGCTTTTGAGATTTTTTCAATATTGAAATCAGTTAAAATGGATTATTTTTCTACTGTAGTGAAGAGAAATGTGCATTCGTATGTTTGTGTGTGAGAGAGAGAGAGAGAAAGCAATTCTATTTTACATCTGTTACTTTGACAAAGGCTTTTTGACAGGGTTCACTCTCTTTTATGTTTGAAATTATCTATAAGAATTTAGAAATATATTGTTTCTTCCCATAAATAATTATGTTTCTACATGAATATATTGTCAGATTTCCAATGAAAGAGGTGGTTATGTTTGATGGGGGTTACTAATATCCAGTACTGACAAACATTGAATATAACCTAGCAGAATGGAAGATTGTTTCATCAGAATAGGGATGAGAGGGATTAGTGATGTGTTATGAAGGATCAGCCAATGGGGAAATTTTGAATCCAAATGTTGTAATCCAGAAAAGGAATTTGTCTAGGGAGTTTGTAAACCACCTTTTATGTAAAGCATTTGTGTCACATAAGAAAGGGTATAATTCAAAGATATTGTAAAAAAATTTAATAAGTTAATCAAGGGAAGAAGGGTAATATTTATGCCCTTTGCAGATTCTCCCAAACAAGTAAGAATGGTGCAATTGATGTTCAGTTTGATTTGTAGTTCTGGAGAGGAAGGACTGGGTATGTGTGTGTGTGTGTGTGGAAAGTGAGGCAATTAAATACTCACGCACAACTCTAATCTCTATATAGACACCCTCCAATCCCAGTTTTATTAAACTAGAACTGTCTCTACACCTCATGACTACCTACTCTGACATCCAATGAACTATTGCTGGCAGAAAATGTCCTTCACCCGTTGACAAATAAGCAGGTGATGAAAACCATATTCTGAGGCATGATTCCTCATATACCTCACATAACCAAAGCTTATCACTCAAATCCCAAAATAGTTTACATAGCTACACTGTAGCAGTATATGTCGGTAGAAGGGATGGGTGATTTTTTTCAAAATGTTGAAAAAATACCCAACCTCTGCCAAGTGCCTCTTATTTATCATCACAACTCTTGCAAAAATACCATTCAAAGGCATCTTTTGCTTTATCCTTCATAAAGCAAAAATGGTCTTCATGCCTTTCACTGCCTGCAAGTTCTCCCTGCACTAAAAGGGTAGCTGGATCATTTGGTGCCTTGCCAAAAGAATCTCTACCAATGTTGCACGCAGCAAAACTTTCTTTCACAACAAGGGAAAGCAAAGGGGAATATTCATTGACAACAACAAAAGAGATTTATTACTTGGTGATCCTTAAAAATTAATATGTATGCAGTCAAACAGGTGCATACATTTAATGAACTGATGTGGTTTTGAACAATATCTGTAAATATCTTGGGTGTCATCCACTAAAAATGAAAGATTTGGAAACATAATGTGCCAGTCAACTTTGTCATGCTATAAGCTGGCAGAGAATTGGGGAGTTTTAAAAGATTTGTAACAGAACAATAGGAGTTCAGATCTCCAGTATGATACTTTCTCATTGATTTCTGATCAGTTACTAAGGGGAAATTGCCTAACAAAAAGTGGTGTCACCTTTTGATAGCATTAAATATTTCAAAAGCCTTTTTCTCTTCTATACAATGATTTTTCTCAGGAGAATTATATCAAGAAGAGAATGCTACAGGCCTACCATCTTGATTAACAGTAGCTCCAATGGCAGCCTCTGAAATGACCATTTTTAAGACCTTGATAAGAGGTTTTCTTTCAGAAAAGTGAGAAACTCATTGGGAATAATAAGCAAACACAAGGCAATCTTTTTTAGCAGATCTAAACATGAGTGGCAAATGACACAATTCAATATGGCTAATTTTATAACTTAGAATGTAGACAGATTTAGTTGATAATTTATATTTATTGTTATTCAGTGACATATTAGCTCTGTGAGCAACTTTCTATGATTTTTATTATGTTCCTCTGTGGTATTACCACATATAGTGCTTTCCAACTCATTTTCACAAATATGATTATTTATAATTCAATGGAAACATACAATACTATTTATTTGTACGACTGAAACTGAGAATTAATGCAATAAAAGCACATGCCACATAAATCAATAATACTAAATTCCTTGTAAAATGTTTTGTTAATCAATTCATCTGAGTAAGGTGAGTTTATTAGTAGTTTAGGTGTAGTCTACTACTTTCTTTTGCTGTTACTGTTAACAAATGGATTGGCTTAATAATGTCTTCTCTGAACATTTTGTTCATTTCTGATCAAATAAAGTTGGTATCAGATAATTTAAACTTCCAGGTTTAATATCTGGCAAAGAGTAGAGATAAACCTGGGTAGATCAATTTTAAGTGAGGCCAGACCTCCAATTCCAATTAATGGTCGGCCACCAACTTCTACTTCTTTTTTAATCACTTGCTGAGTGTGGAGGAAGGGGAAAAGGCCATGACTTCTGCAAGTCCACCAAGAGAGGGGAGATTGATGCCATTAGAACTCCATTTGAACTATTGCAGGTCAACATCTGCAGGATAATGGTTAGTGTGGGGAAAGAGGAGTTGGATGCACCAAGGATGAAAAGAGGTGGAGAGGCAAGTGTATTTTGGTAGGGGTATGAGACCAGCCAACAGACCATTATAGTAATGATAGAAAAGACAGAGGCTGGAGTGTACCTTTTTGTGATGGAATACCAATCAGGGCCTCACTTGCACTTTATAGAGTGCCAGCAACTTCTGGACCTAAAGAGAAAAGCTTGTCACTTGTCCTTAGCTATGCTAAGTATGTGCTTTCATCAGAAGAACTTCTCTGTGATGGTGAGGCCCAGCATTTGGATCGATTGTGAGGGCTCTAGTTGAGTGCCACTCGTGTTTATAGGGGTGTAGTGTGATGGTGTTTTCTTGATACAAATATTTGCTCAGAAAAGAAATATCAAGAATAACCTCTAAGCTGCAGTTATGTAGTACAAAGAAACGTTTGCCAAACAAGCGATCTTTTACTTCTAAGTTTTGTTCACAATATTTCTTGGTTGGTGTAGTCAATCAATATCATATCATTTTTTTAGTCAGCAACCCTAGATCATGCACAATTAGTTTACAGATGAAATTTTTAAAACTGTGTCAAGGAGTTCTTTTAGAGAAGTTCTGTGAACTGCTACGTCAATGTTAAAATTAGTTTTCTAATCAGAAACTCTTATGTTTAATAAACATGTGCTGCCAATACTGTTGGTTGTTTTTCTATTAATTCTTATAAATATCCTGTCCTTTGGCAGATGAAAATGAAATTTAAAATTTTTTTTAAATTGGCTGGATTTTATTTATTCATTGTAATGACAATTATTCTGTTAAATTCTTAGCTTATGATGCATGTTCTTTTATTGAATATTGTACCAATAAAATCTGATACTTTTAGTAAAGGATGTTGTTTTGAATATTATATTAAAATATGCTGAATTAAACATTCATATATATATTATATTTTATATTTATAGCATATTTGTGTGATTAATGAAAATGGAAAGAAAAAGTATGCGGTGGCATCCTAAAAATCTGAGACGGCCTATCTCAGATGTGAAATAAATCTGACTTTTTTGTCAAAAGACATTTAACACCTAGTGAAAAAATATACAAAATATATTAAAATCTTATTTTTCCAATTTCTTTCCTTTTTTTTTTAAAATAAATGTTTGAGAAATATTGTTAGCTTAATCCATATTCTTCTATATTATTAGCTTAATCCATATTCTTCTATATTATCTAATTACATCTGAGTAACGATCTCAATTACTCTTATTATTTAGTTTCTCATTTTACATTGTTTAGTTAAAAAGGAAAACTGCATTTAGTCAAAAGTTAGATTGTAACATGACACTTTTTTCATTCATTAAATTAACTTTTTTTTTCATGCAGTCATTTGTGACTCTAACAAAAAATAATTTTAATTGATACTGATCCTCGTGTAATGGAATCTTGGTTTGACAATAAACTGCACATCTGTTTGTGTTTGTTAATTTGATATTTATTTATATTAGTTAATTATCAGATGTCTTCCTTGAGTTGTAGATTGTTCAATAGATTGTAGTGGACAAGTATAAAGATGATGGAAATTGAAGCCAATTGTTGTAGTTTCAGAAAATACTTGAAATAAACATCAGCAAAACATATTCTTACAAATAAACTTTGTTGAAATAAATGGTAATAAAATTTTTATTCTTTTCTGACAGTCTTGTATTTTGTTTTGATTCCATAAATTCTTATATAATTTCATCAGAAATAAAATCTCTACAAGTAATTTATTTTCTTTATTACCAAATTTGAAAAGTGGATTCTAACTCATTAAAATCTACAAAAGTCTTTTCAGTATTCGGTATTTTTTGAAATCTTGAACACAATAAGCCATGATTATTTGCATTATATTCTTTTTTAGACTCATTAATGTTATACAATAATATCTTTACTTTATTAACTAATTTCATTTTAATTTCGTAATTGACAAACTGTTGTTTGCTCTTTCTCAAAGCATATCCACTAACCACTAACAGTTCTAGAAAGGATATCTGCCGAAAGGATATCTGCAGAAAGCCCTTTTGTTAAAAATTTCTGCAAATGTTCTAATTTGGAGATCTATATATGCCACATTAGAATGGGAAAATAGATTTAACAAATCATCTTATCTTTATAATGTTGTACTTAAAATGAATAAACTGAACTCTACTGTTTATAAACATTGCCCCAATGGGTTTTTTTTAAAGAAATTAAATGATTTAAAAGCTAATTTGATTAATATTAATTATTGGCTTGACTATTGTTATAATTTTGATCAGGATAAAATAATTTATAGTGATTAAAATATAATTCTGATTACAGGTTTCTTTGGCATACGATGTGTGAAATTTTTTATCTATTCTCTCTATGTATGTTTGTATACATACTTGCATATACACCTGTTATTATTAGTATCACTCTCAGTCTTTCATCACTTGACACAAAAGAAAACATTAAAAACTAGCCAACTTGTTTTTGTGCATGTCTTAAGGCAAAGGCTGGATACATTTTATTATGCTACAGTCTGTGGTAGGATTAAAAGAGTCCCTTCTATTTTTTACCAGTTCTTATTTGGAATTAACTGCCTCCTTACATGAATTACCTATAATGTAGTGGGGGGCATCAGAAGTTGGAAATTGTCAGCTGCTTTAAGTGGAGAGTCCCTGAGGAAGATATAGGATGAAATGGTGAAAAGATGAAGAACTTTCGAAAAGAAATTACAAGGGACCACAACAATTAGCAACATGTTGTATTGGGCATGCATAGTAGAGAGTATGCTAACAAGGGGAGTGGTTAGGGTGTGCTTGCTACACCTGCCCTCTGCTCCTCCTGCCTCATTCATCTTCTTTGGCGCCCTTTAACCTCTCATTGCACTCACTGTCCTCTGCCCCCATGACACTCCTCCCTCACTGCTTTATCATACTCCATCCACCTATATTCATCCTTATAGTACTGGATTTCACCCATTACCCTTTCTACTCTATTTCTCACTAACCTTTGATGCTACTCCTTTCCCTGTCCCTTCCATTCTTCCTCCTCCCAACAGTGTCTTCTGTTATTTTCATCAGCTCCTTTCAGTTGTAATTCTTTAGTCTTGCCAAGGCAACCTCACTAGTGCTGATGCCACCAAAAGGCATCTAGTATTCTTTAAGTGATTGGTGTTAGGAAGGGCATCCAACAACAGAAACCATGTCAAATCTGAGACGTAGCATGATGCAGTTCTCTGACTTGTTGGAATCCTACTAAGCTGCCTAACCCTTTTCAGTGTGGAAGGTGGATATAAAATGATGATATATTTGACGGGCTTTTGTCTATAAAATTCCGCTTGCAAGCTTTTGATCAACTCAAGCTATGTTAGAAAGCATTTGCACAATGGGACCAGTTGCAAAGCAATCTTCTTTAAATACACAGCCTGCTCATATAAGATGTATTGATTTTCAAAAAAGAAAAAAAAATTTCTTTAATGTCTGAGTTTTTTTTCCTAGGCTGGCATGGGTTGGATGAATCACACATTAACTTGTTCACATTCCTTTATCATCTTGTATACACTACCAGAGAGAAAACCTGGTTGTCTTATTGTGTATTTTATTCCATAGGTTTTTGTGGCTGAATGCCATTGCAATCACTTGAAGTGTGTATTGGCACTAAAGAAAATTCCTCTTTCAATACTAGAGTCCCATTTCCATTCCTTCCTAGTTATAAAGAGATTTAGTTTAGCTTTTGTTGTGTTTAATTTGAGAATATATGATTATTATATTCTAGAACAGTGGTTCTCAATATTTTTCCATTCTTGGCAACTTTCTGAACCTAATTTATCCTCTCATGGATTGTTATTAGTTGAAAAATAATTGCCATTTTATCAATTGCTACAAAAATAACCAAATGATCCTTTTGCCATGTAGATAAAACTATTAGCAAGCAAAATTTTACAAAGACTGTCAAAAATTAACTTGAATAAGGCATAATTTATTTACCAAGGAATTGTTAGAAACAAAATATTCTATTAATATGTTTGAATCTTGCTTCAGCTGTTTGGTTGCTCTGTAACTTAATGAGTTTTTTCTGTAATGTAATGTCAACATCAGTTGCATTTGTCCCACATGGATCCACCACCCAATTGGGAAATGCTTAGCTTGTGTAAGTCACTATGGTTTCATAAGGAGGAACATAGAAATAAATACTATAAGATAAACAGATGTGCAACTAACTTTACAACATGTATTGCAAATTTTACTCTTCAGGTGTTGGCAGATATATTCAGAAAAATTGTTAAATGCTATTGTTTCTATATAATTGGCTACTATTTTTTAATTAATTATTTTAATGTTTTACTAATTCCAATTAGTACAAAGAGCGGTTTGGGGTGAGGGTAGGGAGCTGGAATGTGGGAAGTTTGAGAGGGAAAGGATCAGAGATATGTGAGGAGTTG
>JAOPUL010000002.1:16208315-16220509 GCA_027564515.1 Octopus rubescens | reverse complement strand
GTAAGACCTTGCGGTTTTCTGTTTTCCCTCTCAGTTCTTCTTTATTGTGTCCTGATTTTATCCTCCTTCACACCACACTGAGTTAGGAGAGAAGGGCTGCATTCATGACCCAGAAGTAATGTAAATCTGATGAGGGCTATCTACTTTCCATATGGATGATACATCTGTGCAAAAGATTGTGGAGGAGTGAAATGTGGTATCATCTGAATGTTACCATCAACAAATCCTTTGTTTATAGCTGACATGAAAACCTTCTAAATTGCCAACTTATGAACTCTATCAATATCTTACTTTTTGTATAAGTTTATTGTCTGATTGTACCATCAGACTATGTATCAATAAGGTACTCTCTGGTCCCCATTCTATCTTCTCAAGTGTGCTTTGTTTGATTCTCTCTCTCTCTCTCTCTCTCTCTTTCTCTCTCTCTCTCTCTCTCTCTCTTTCTCTTGCTTTCTCTAAGCAAACTAACTCCTATGCAAATGATACCATCTTCATTACTCCATAATCTTTGCATAAAGCCATTCCATATGCAATCTAGAAATGTTCCATGAGGTGTATATTACATGTACAAAAAGTTACCTCAAGAACATCCTGATTATAATATCAAATATTTAGCTACATAGGCAACAATCAGAGAAAAAGTATTTGTAAAAGGGATGAAACAAAAAGAAGCAAAGTTTTTATTAGAAATCTAGTGAAAATATTTCTCTTTAAAAGGATTAACAAAATTTTTAATTAATTCTTTTTAAAATGAATGAAAAATGTAAAAGTTTCATAAAAACCTGTTCTTTCAAGATGTTTTTAATAATTTCTATAGACTGTTCATAACCATCACAACAATTTGTTTCATCTTGAGCGTGGAAATATTTATCTCCTCTTGAAAACCACCAACCTCTTTCATCAATATCTGGAATGGTAAACAATTTCAGAAAGTTCTATACAATAAAATACAGATATGTAGTTATGTACTGTTATAACTTCTGATGTTGCAGAAGTGGTCTGGACAACAATTAGCAAGTGTCAGCAGTTAATATCCTATCACTCATACTGTGATGCAATAGGATAGTTTACCTAATTAAATAATTCACAGATACCAACTGCATGAAAAACAGTGAGTGTTAAAATATTTAATTAATGCAAGTAACATTAAAAAAAACTAACTAGAAATAAAAATGCAGAAAGGAAGAAAGAGCTAATATGTCAAGGGCTAATATTATTTTCCTTTTTCCAAGAAATAAAGATGGGCTCACCAGATATGTTTCACTTTTATTTTGACCTCTGTCAGAAATACAGCATTCATCATATTTGCCAAAATAGTGATGAGTGAATCACTAAATATATTTTACCACTGTAAGCAATAGCAGTACTGCTAAATTGCTGACAGTTTCACAAACTATAGTACTAACTTCAATACCTCTCATGGTACGATGACAAGAGCTATTGGGTTCCACTACTCTTATCTATTCACTCAAGTATGCTATAGCATACTGAGTAGATAGATAAGAGTAGTGAAACTACTGACACTCAAGTATATAGGAAATGCTTTAGGTTTTTTCAGTTTAACGTTTTTCATTTAAAATTTAGTTTACATTTATCTCAAGTATGTACTGGAATTGTTTTTAAACTGAACAAAATTTACTGTCATCATGCTAAGTCTGCTCTCACCTCTAAATTTGAATAAAAGATTTTCAAAAATCTTTTTATTCTAACCTTTGATGTCTTTACCTTCATGTTCACCATCATCTGTATTCACAGGAATTTTGTTGGGAGCACTGACAAATACTGCAAGTATAAACATATAAAATCATATAAATATATGATTTAATATCTCAGAATTTAAAGTCCTTTCTAGAAATTTAGGCAAGCAAACCCACTAGTCTACCATAAGCTTCCTCCATGCACACATCTTTATGAACATACTGTATTTCACTCTCCCTAATGGCATTACAGAGAGCTGTAGCCTCTCAGCGGTATTTACTGCAACCCTTCTAGGAGAGTAGTAACTGAATAAAAACTGACAGAGAGTAGAGGGCACACTTTAACACTTTAATCCTAACAGACATCTTGCCTTGTACTGACGACAAGCTACATCCATATTGTAAGGAAAATAATCCAGCTTAAAAAAAACACATTCCAGAAGCATGACAGTAATAAATTCTATGAAAAACACTAATTGAGTATATCTGACTAACACCATGTTAGTGCTCTACACAGTAATGTACACAGTAATATCTACAAACTGTAGATATTCCTTGACTGTCAGCCAATGACCCCACCAACTCTCTTCTTTTTAGTTTCACATAGACATCAATCATCCTACTCACATGTGCTTTACCCTAATCCATTAGAAACAGCTGGGTAGGTGAAAAAAACCCATTTATTTATGCATGTCTCCCCACATCTCACACAACGAAAACTCACAGCCCTAAGCCTTCCAACAGGTTCACACACAGCTGCATTCTAGTTTTCCCCCACTCCTGTATCACAACACCTGTAAGTCTACATCATCTAAACTGTGAAGGATACCTCCATGCTTTACATAGCCTGCAAGCTCTCCTACCTTTCAAACTGTAGCCAATATTTGTGGCCTCTTACCAAAAGGACTTCTACTAACTTTGCAGAATCTTCATTCCATCCATTTTACAAATATAATGATTCTGCCAATGTGAGATAATAGTTACAGACATGATGTCGTTAATGTTTAGCAAACCTATGATGAGAGCCATAGTCTTAACTTGAGTTAAGACTATTCTGTCTTTTATTTTGGCACAGTATATATAAGACTACATTCTCCAATGTGTCCCTTTCGTTATTAAAACAGTTGGGGGTAATTTCAAAGAGATTTGACGACTATTTCTAATAGATTGAGAAATCCTCAGTGGCTTGTAAAAATTAACAGGCCCTCCAACGGAACTCAAATCTCATATTTATTGTATTCCACTAGTGAGGTACCACTTATGGGAATGCTCTTGGAATTTTGAACTGAACTCTTTATTAAAACCGTAGAGGTAGATTGTTCTCATTCTGTTGTTCATACCAACATCCTCATATTAACATAGCTTCACTGAAGGCTACCATTGTCCAGGTGGTATTGAAATGAATAAGGACCATTTAGAGATGACATATCAATGATTCCAGTCCCACATTGAAGCAGTCATCAAAACTGAAGGCAGTTTCCTAGAATAATCTTATAACAAATCTTACCTAGAATACATGCACAAATTTTAATGAACATACATTTAGAGTTTCCTAGAATAGAGTTGGTTTATTAAATTACGTAGTATGTCCTCAAATCAGCCTTGTACTCTGTATATTCACACGCACATGCAGTTTTGAAAATGTTCACTTTTGTAAATTGCAACACTTTAAAATAATTGTTCTAAAGTTAATTAGATTAATATATTTAAGATTAACTCACCAAATTCTGCCTTATTTTTGAGAAGTTTTCTGAAAGAGCCTGTTTTCTCTCGGAATAACTGAGCATTTTGTCTGCAAAATAAATGTATTCATTTTTAGTTATATGCAAATATTACACACACACACACACATATATATATATATATATATTCTGTAAATAATAATAATTATAAGCCTTAAGTTTATGAGCGATCACTGTATATAAAGAATAATTTCTAATAACGAGGCATATAAACCCTCAACAGAAAGAAGTAGGTATTGGTACTCGTGTGAATATAAGAGGTGTGGGTTTGATTCTCACAGGTACCAATACCTACTTTTTCCCGTTGAGGGTTTATATGCCCCATTATTAGAATATTTTTTTTATACATCGTGATCGCTCATAAGCTTAAAGCTTATAATTATTATTATTTACAGAATGTTTACTCGTCACCAGTTCCCCATGTAACACAAAATATATATATATATATATATATATACACACACATTGTGAATGTATATATATATATGTAGCGACTAGCTTTCCGGCGCAATCGTGAATTGAACCTACAAAGCCAATCAGCTTGTTAACAGACAGAAAGTCTAGGCCTGTCATCTATCCAAGGAAAATAACGTGATGAGGTTTGGCCTCTGACTTCCATCAAGTCATTCTCAAGTCAAAAGCCAGCAAACCCCTTTGTCTAAGGTTGACCTACATTAACACACAAGTTTTATCTAGATGGTATATCTATCTTTATATCGACATCTCTTTAAATACCAGATCTCACAAGCCAAAATTCAGTTCGCTTCTCGACCTTGGCCGAAACTGGCTTACATGCAGTCCGACAGAGCAGTCTACACAGCCCGCCTGGACAGTTGGTCTTTTCAGCCAGCACACAGCAGTTCGCCTCGACAGACAATGCGACCTACAACATCTTGCCTCTCTCACACACACACGTACACAACCTTTCAATTGTCCTTTGTATTAACTCACTAAAATTTACTACTAACTCTTCCTTGCTTCACGATGTATCATCTACCACACAAATAAACTTCTGTTGATATTATCTTGCTGTCCGTGATTTCAATTTAGCATGTCTTGCTATTAAATGGATCTCCGTCGTTAGATCCTTCAATATAAAGTAACTCAGCCGTTACATAAGTAACCCACATCACTCACTTTACAGCGTTACAATAGGTAACCCTTATTCTCTCTCAAGTCGTTACACTGGTAACCACCTCATCTCTTCTCTCAAACCGTTATACACTTGTGTAGTTATGCTTATATATCATCTCTCTCTCTCTCTCTCTCACACACACACTCACACACACACACATTCATACACCCACACATACACATATTCAGGCATAACAACAGTCTGGGGGTCTCAACATGCAATTTTGATTCCTCATCACTTGCTTGTAACAACATTTTCTAGATATATGTTTTCAAAGGTACAGAGATTTTAAGTTGATCAAATTTCTTAAATATTTTTCTTCTTACTCACAAAGAAAAGAAGTCTATACCTTCTTAACCATTCAATAACTTGTTCATACTCAGAGCACACCATAAAAACACAGAACTACCAACATCATGACTGATATTATACATTATCAGAAGGCAGCAAGCTGGCAGAAACGTTAGCATGCTGGACAAAATGCTTAGCGACATTTCGTTTGTCTTTACGTTCTGAGTTCAAATGTCACCGCAGTCGACTTTGCCTTTCCTCTTTTCGGGGTCGATAAAATAAAGTACGAGTTGCATACTGACGTCAATGGTATCAACTAGCCCTGCCCCTCCCCAAAAATTTCAGGCTTTGTGCCTATAGTAGAAAGGATATTATACATTATCAGATTTGTCAACTAATTTGAATGAAAATGCTAAAAAGAAACTTTGCAGAAATACTGGAAAAGAGTAATAAATGATGGAAAAATAATAACATAAATAACATTTGGTGTTTTATAAGTTTTGGCTATTTTTAGTGGTTTTTCTATATTACTGTATTTGTATACACCACATTTTTCCAGATTTTTAAACTTTGAAATTAAGAGTGTGAATGATACACAAGTTGATCCAAAAGTAATTGCAGATTTTGTGAGATATATATATATATCATCATCATCATCATCATCATCATTTAACGTCCGTTTGAATATACAACATATCTTGATGTCTTAAAAAATGTAATAGATTCTCTTTTATGATAAATAACCATAAATTTCTATACGTTACCAACATCAATAATTTTCCAAGATTTTAATTCTTTTGTATGAGAAGCCCCCGAACTTGAAGTGCCCCCTATAGTTTAAATCCACTCCTGCCTCTCTCCTGTTTTGTTATTGTGACTTCCCCTTTTCTTTACTGGTATTTTCTTTCTATTTCTGCGCACCTGATAAGTAAGCAAGTATTTATTCTCCACCCTCCTCCCTTCTCAGTGTTTTTCAACTACTTTATTTTTCAATACTTCACCTTCCCTTCTTTTTACATGCAGGTAATCAACCTAACATTGTCTTTCTAGAATCTATGCTCCTTTTTTGACTATTAGAAAAGAACTTTCTTCAAGACCCCTCACTTGCATCAAGCACCTTTCCTTCACAAATATATTTTCTCCCAGCTTTTATTCAGTTAGTTCTCTCTGCTTCTCACTCTCACTTCACTTACTATTCTCATTCCATTATATAACTTCAATGATGTACCATTCCCTCTTTTGCTTTTATGCCTCATCCCTACCAAATATATACTTTCTCAACATAAAATCTACTAATTTTACTGAATCCTCCAAACTACCATTCCTCAACCAAAATAGATTTATGTGTACCATACCTACAGATAAAACCACTTTGCTACCCATTTTGCTTCCAACTTGACACTGCACAAAAAACAAAACCATTTAATTCCATCTTCCCTCATCATGACATTATTACCAAATACAAAAAAAAATATTCTCCAATCACTTTAACACAACAAGGCAACTTGTTCTGAGAGTGTCCCTTCCATTTTTCTCAAACATTATTCCATCTGAAGTAGTTCCTCTTCACCATGCCCTTCAATCTTCTTCCTAGAGATCTATGAAAATGTGTCCCATCTTAAAAAGAAACCCCTAACTATTATCCTCACTCCCAAAGTCAGTGGAAACAGTTATAAACAACCACCTCCCCCATTGTTTTGTGTCTCTTCAATGCACTCTCCACAGAACCACACCTTACAGAGACCTGCTTTCTAGTGTTAGATTGCAATGGTCTCGTGCCCTTGATATTGAGAACCTCCTCACCACGTTGTCAAGAACTTTCTGAGTTACTCTTCCAAAGATATCTGTTTTTCATCTCTTGGAGCTAAAGTTTCCAGTTAGACTGTTATTATATTACATTATGCATCAATGGTGTTGTCTCTGTTTCACATTTATCAGCTCAAGTGTGTTTCAGCTGTTGGTTAAGTCTTCCATACTATTCTTTACATAAAAATTTATGTCCTGTTGCCACTTCAAGCAATACACACTGTTACTCAGATAATACCAACTTCCACTAATCCTTAACCATCTAGTTTCTATGAACAGGGACCTTGAGAATAACCTTCAGTGGGGATATGACAACCTAGTCTTCTTCAGCAACAATAATAGCTAACAAATCAAAAAATTACACCTACAGTACTCTCTCTCAAACAATCTTTCATTGTGACTTCACACACACACACACACCTTGCTAAATTTGCAAGATAAGCATTGTGCTTTATCTGCAGAGCCAAAAAATACTTTTATCCCTAATCAGACTACTCATATATATGGGGTACTGTTGCTGCTACACACTCAGGCATATGAGCTTACATCCAAAATTAAGATACTCTCAGCAAAATAGTATAAACCACTGGATCATAGATGCATTGTTTCTTCCCTCAATAATTTAAACCCTTCTCTGAACTAAGAAGCTATGTACCATCTCCACCCCCAGACCATTAATGCATTTCTGATCACTCCTACTGTGACACTAAACACTTAACTGAACTTTCTTCCCCATAACTGAAAGCCTCTAGAATATCCTTCCTGCTCACATTTTCTCAAAAGACATCAATCTACAGGAATTCGAGTTGAATCTCTCTCTCTTGGCTTCGCGAATGAAGATTAAGGGTGTTGTCCACTTCTGGCACAGGCTCGCTGGTGACTGTTGAGTCCGATGCATGACAGACAAACTCGGCTACAGCGGCTGCAGGGGGTGGTGCAGTGGCGACGTGGTTCTTCCTCCTCCTCCGTTTCTCCTCAAAGGAGGAGACCGACTGATGTACAGTGTGTTGCCAGGCCTGTCTGTCAGCAGCAAGGACTGACCACTGGCGATTGTCTATGTGGCAGGCTGACATAGATTGCTTCAGAGAGTCTTTAAATCTCTTCTTTATTGCGCCTCTTTTGTGGCACCCAGTGGAGAGTACACCGTAGAGGACGATCTTCGGCAAGCAATGGATTTCCATCCTGGAGATGTACCCTGCCCAGCGTATCTGTGTCTTCAGCAGCATGACCTTGATACTGATGATCCCTGCTTGCTCTAGCACTTCGACATTTGTAATGCGATCACTCCAGTGGATGTTGAGGATGGAGCAAAGACAGCACTGATAGAAGCACTTCAAAATTTGCAGGTGGTGTCTGTAGGTGACCTATGACTCGGAACCATACAGGAGGATGGTCAGTACCATGGCTCTGTAGACGCCGATCTTGGTGTTTTTCTTCAGATGTTTGTTGTTCCAGACATGATGGTAGAGTCTGCTGAAAGCACTACTTGCCTTTGCCAGTCTGTTGTCTTCATCTTTGTTGATCTTTGCATCAGAGGATATTGTGCATCCTAAGTAGGTGAACTGCTGGACTGTTTTCAGTTCTGTCTCACCAATTATAATTAGAGGTGGGTGGTATGCTTCCTGGGGGTGCAGGCTGATGGAGAACCTCTGTCTTCCTCAGGCTGACTTTGAGTCCAAAGAGCTGGGCTGGGCTTCCTCTGCAAAGCAGGATATTACATGCTGCAGGGCATTCTCTGTGTGGGTGACAAGGGCAGCCTCATCAGCAAAAAGTAGCTCTCGGATTGGTTGCTCCAGGGTCTTGGTGTGGGCATGAAGACGTCGCAGGTTGAATAGGCTGCTATCTGTGTGGTAGCGTATGCCATCCTCATCATCAAGATCTTCTGTGACTCGTTGAAGCATCATGCTGAAGAAGATGGTGAAGAGCGTTGGCGCAAGTATCTAGTAAGGCATACTATACTACCTTTTGAACTCTATGTTCAGTTCATCAATTTAGCAATGGTTGCAGATGTCTTTCATTCATGCCATTGCCTGTTACACACTATTGGTAGTAATACTTTGCTATATCTTCCAATCTGGAGCAAATCCTTCAAGATCTCTTGTAGGGATTGCTCAGGTTATGAGGATACATTTCAGTTGGCCCTCCAGTACTTTTTTTTTTACCTTTTTTTCTTTAGACCTAATACTTATAAGGCTGAGTACCTGGTCTCCATAGCATGTAAGAGACCGAGATCACAATATTTCCACTGAACAGATCGCTTGTCCATTGCAAGGTTCAAGGGTAGCTATTTTAGGGGAAGAGTGGAGCAAGTTGATTCCATCAACCCCAGTACTTCACTGGTACTTATCGACCACCCACCCCACCACCACCAAGGGTTAAATGGCAAAGTTGACCTTGGTGAAATTTGAACACAGGATGTAAAAACTGGAAGAAATGCCTCTAAGCACTTTGCCCTATGTTCTAATGATTCTGCTTGCTCACCATCTTCCAATACTTCCTAGGATCACCTTATTGACAAGAGCCTTTTGTTAGCTCATCATAGACTACTGTTCTAGGTAGACTGGATTCTTCCATATGGGTAACATGCTCAATCCAATGGAGAATGTATTTCATGGTCATTATTTCACAACTGATGTGTTGTGCACACCTGAGAATTTCAGTAGAAGAAATTTTAGTTATTCCAAGTAATTTCAAGAATAGGTCGCAGACAGTGAATGTGGAAGGCTTCAATGTTTTGATTTGCTTTCAATGGAGCATCTACATTTCAAAGCCATATAGCAAAGTTAAAATACAGACAGCTGGGTAAACAGTGATCTTCATAAAAAAGCGAAACTTCTACTTCAAGAAAACACACTCACACATGTGCCTGAATGCAGAAAAGGCTTCTTTGGTCCTGTATTAAACTCTTCTTTTGGCATTGCATTATTAGAAATGATGCTCCTATGATATACAAAAAAAAGAGGTGTGGACTAAGATGTGTCTGTACGTTACTTACTTTTTTAAGCTTTTTGCTCCCTGCGAAGTATAGGGTGTGGATGACTTTTTTTTTCCACTGTTCTAGATTTTGGGTTGTTTTAAGGCCTTACTCTCCTAGGTTTTGGCTTTGAATTGTCATCAATGGTTTTGTAACTACATATAGGGTGTTTGGGCTATATTTGATGATTTTTTACGTCTTATTTTTTCAGGAACAGTTAAATGTATTGGTGAAGAGTTATTGGCATTGGAAAGCATAAGGATTAAAGTTGTAGTTGAGAAAAAGGTTAGCTGGTATGGAAGACTGGAAGCCATATGAATATTGGAAAAGAGTTACCTCTATCATGATGAGTCATGCTGAGCACCAAAACGCCAACATCATAACTGTTACTCAATGCTCTGTGAATACTGTAGAAGCTGTAAGACATGACATGGACATCATGAAAACTAAGTTTCCACTAAACTGTGATGGTCTTTGGGTGTGTCTCCAGTGAGGGTGACATGATGCCACCCCACATCTTTGAACAGGTTTTAGACTCAATTCAGACGGCTATGTGAAGCTGCTGGAGAGGGTTGCTGCTGGAAGGCCATATGTATGCCAGAAGGATTCGATTCCTTGCCATACCACTGGAGAGAGTCAGAAATGGTTGTCAGAAATGGTTGAAGTCTTATGACTTCACCAACTGCAATTTCTGGACTCCTAATTCCCCCAATTGTAATCCCATGGATTACTACATGTGGGGTGCAGTTGAGAAAGACATTAACTGCTCTGCCTGCAACACCAAGTCTGAACTGATGGCATGAGGATTGCATGCAGTGAGGAGTGCATGCACCAGATTCCGGAGCCATCTTGAGGCCATGGTGGAAGCTGAAAATGATTATTTTGGGTAAACTGTTATCTCCCACCATAATCTGGTTGATATTTTTTGATTTTTTTTTTTTTAAAATACTTTAATTTTTAATGGAATATTGTATTTTCTTTTCCTTTTATACAAACTGTCAAAGTTATCCTGAACACCCTGTACTTTTTTTCTAGGTAGGGGTGTTGGCCCTATGCAAACTCATTTTTACCTCTGGGAAGAGGTGCTCCATATTAATCTGGCTGCTGGCCTTTGACATCTCCAGCAAGGGTGTGGGGGTGGGAGCTTAACAGGAGCTTCCGCTTCACTCGTACAGCTCTCAGGATCATGAAAGCACAAGCCATCACACTGCAACAAAGACTGGATCTTGTGATAGGAAAATGTCCTTAGGGGGTGGATAATTATGTACAAAAGATGCATGCAGTGTAAGGGACATCCTGGTGCACAGTTCCCATCGGCTGATAGGCCAAATTAGGACATAAACGATTCTTTACAGACTGGACTCAATGAAGAAGCACAATAACAGTACTGTTTACATATGTAGCGCATAAATGACCCTAGACGAAATTTTAGACCAGTCAAGAAACATACTTACTTAAGCCCTTCACCCTCTATGGAACATAAGCCATCAATGACTTTTCTTCACTGTTCTTGACTCCAGGCTGTCTTTTCTGGTTCTTTCCAATTGGATCCTGCTTTTTCAACTCTGCCTCAGATTCCTGTCTCCACTTATTTTAGGATGCCCTCTCTTCTGTCTCCTTTGTGGGTTTCAGGTTATATGCTTCTCTAAGGGAAGGCCTTCTTCTCCCAGGTTTTGTTGGTTTTCAATTGCTATCAATGCTTCTATAACTTTGCTTTTTTCTAGGTAAGGATGCTGGCTCTATGCAAACCCACTTTTACCTCTGGGAAGAGGTGGTCCATATTAGTCTGACTGCCATCCTTTGACATTTTCCAGCATGGAAGTCCCTACAAGGAACTTGCACTCTGCTGGCATAGCTTTCAGAATCATTGAGGCACACAAACCACCACACTGCAATAAGGTCTGGGTCTTGTGGTGGGAAACGGTCCTTTACAGCCTGAGCTAGATGAAGACACACAACAACAGCACCATCTGCATTCTTCTGCTCATAAATTGGTTTTAAATTTTGGTACAGGGCCAGCAACTTCGGCAGAGGTGGTAAGTCGATTACATCGACCCCAATACTCAACTGGTACTTATTTTATTCACCCCAAAAGGGCTAAAGGCAAAATCAACCCCAGTGGCATTTGAACTCAAAACGTAGTGTTGGAAGAAATACCATTAAACATTTGTTCCAACATGATAACCATTCTGCCAGCTCACTTCCTTAAATCACCATGGACAAGTTATTGAGCAAGCAGAAAACTTAGAGCGAGTGAAAAGACTTCTGTCTAAGCAATATGTTCTATGTATTCTTCTATCATTCATAATTATGTGGTAGCTTGAGAAGAGTGTCACATGTGACAAAATAACTGTTGAAATGAACAGGAGCAAAAATGTATCCCTGTTTAACATTAAAACTGACTTTCAACACCAAGACTGACATCTCTTCAACACATACACACACATACATACACATACATACACTCATGAGCGGACGGTCCATCTTCGTCTCCCTCCATCTGACATTCGACTAAACGGATACTGTGTTTATTAATTTTTAATAATCAG
>JAOPUL010000002.1:16196840-16208215 GCA_027564515.1 Octopus rubescens | reverse complement strand
ACACGTACACAACCTTTCAAGTGTCCTTTGTATTAACTCCGTGAACTAACATTTACTACTAACTCTTCCTTGCTTCACACTGTATCATCTACCACACAAATAGACTTCTGTTGATATTATCTTGCTGTCCGTGATTTCAATTTAGCATGTCTTGCATATTAAATGAATCTATGTCATTAGATCCTTCAATATAAAGTAACGCGGCCATTACACAGGTAACCAACATCTCTTCTCTCAAACCGTTATAATTGGTGACTCCTAGTGAATAGACATGCATGCCTTAACAACAGATAATTCTCTCTCGGCCCGTTACATATATATATATATATCATCATATATATATATATACACTGTATGTATATATCATCATATATATATATATACACTGTATGTATATATCATCATCATTATTTAACATCTGTTTTTCATGTTGATACAACCCATGTTGGATGATTCAACATGGTCTGTCTAGTCAGAGGACTGTGTTATACCTCAGTGTTTGTTTTCAGATAGTTTCTAGAGCTGGATGCTCTTCCTAAAGTTCTTCTTTCAAGGTACTAGCACTAGCGAGGTCACCTTGCAACTTACAAGATTAAAGGGTTTAAAGAGGCCCCTATAACTCAAGGAAAATGGGAGGAAGAGAGAGAGAGAAAGGATTTTAGGCAAGGTAATGAGAAAGGGTAAAGTATGATGTGTGGAAGAGATTTTTAGTTGTGAGAGGGTTGTAATGGAGAAAGCAACAAAGTAGACACTATTGAGAGAAGGAGTGTAGAACGGACAGGGGAAACGAATAGGATAAGTGCCAGTGGTTAGCAAAAAAAGGAGGGACATTGTAGTAAGGGTGATGAGGTGTGTTGTGTAGGGGGTACCTAGTGCTATCTCACAATATAAGTGTGGGTATGGGTAGAAAGCATGAGAGGAAGGGAACATGAAAGAGAGAAAATAGCTGATGGTGGTGAGGGTCCAGAGTCATTGAAAGAAAGAGAGGTATGGGAGTCATGATGGGTAAGCAAGAGAGGGAGAGATGAGAGGGTGTTGAGATGGTAGAAAAGCTGTTGGAAGAAGTGAAAACAATTTGGAATCTCATGTAGAATGACAGAAAATCAGGATTTAAAATATGCAAATGTATAAGAGTAGTGGTATTTGATGACAATAGAAGCTACTCAAGAAAGACCAAGAAGACTTAGAAAGTGGCAAGAAAAGATATTAGGGTGTTGGGTCTCACAGGCGTAGTGATGCTGGTTGAAGAATTGAAAAATGCCACATAATAAACCTATCAAGCCAATGTCAACAAGGAAAAACAGTGGTGGCAGTGATGATGATACTGATGATGGTATTGAAGAGTAAATTTTGAGGTTTGTTTTAGAAAGAATATTAACCAAGAGCTGAACAAACTGATCTGCATGAGATGGCATAAGTGAGAAAAGCACTAAAGAAAATAATACAATAAATAACATAGCAAATTGTTGTAAAGCTATTGCTTGGATACAAAGAATATTAACCAGCAATTCATTGTATATAGTTATTAAGAGAGAGAAAGAGGGATATGTCAATAATAGTATATGCTTACCTGTAACCATGGATACATAAAATCTGAAACAGAATAATTGTTTAAATAATATTACAATAAATACTACAGGGCTATAATTTATTAAAGTAAAAACTATAATGAATGAAAGGAAAATTATGAAATATCAAAAAGTTAAAGTTTTACATGAATAATAGCAGCAAATTTTTAAGTCTCTATAACAGGCATGGGCAGCCTTTTTTGAGAAGCAAGTCACATAAGACATGGCTGTTCATCAGGTGAGGTGCACTACTAAAAGTAAGATATTTTTGTTAGGCGAACCATTTAGAAAGTTCCATGGACCACAGTTTGCCTCATGACTGCTCTATAATAACCAAAACTGTATATTCTTATATTCATCGAGTAGAAATGGAAAAGTTTAAAATACATCAAAATTAATAACAGCTTAAGAATGAACCACACTGACACATTTAAGAGTCTTACAGCATCAGTAAGTGAATAATTCTCTATACTTTGTATATGCATGTATATATGTGCAATGTCAGTGTGCATATGCGACAGAGCATTGGTGTATTGAGAGAGAAGTTGGGCATAAGAGGAATTAGATGTGGTGTGCAAGAGAGGTGACTGCACTGGTTTGGTCATGTGATGTGGATGGATGAGGACAGTTGCATAAAGAAGTGCCAATCACTTAAAGTGGAGAGAAGATGTGGAAGAGGGTAACCCAGGAAGTCATGGAGCGAAGTATTGAAGGCCGATCTCAAAACGCTGGACCTTACGAAGGAGATGACAAAGGACCGAGATATGTGGCACATTGCTGTACTTGAGAAGACCTGCCCACCACAACAGAATTGAGATCCTAAAACCAAGTGCCACATAAAAAGCATTGATGTGGATGCTGGTTCCACATAAAAAGCACCCAGTACACTCTGTTGAGTGTTTAGCATTAGGAAGGGCATCCAGCTGTAGAAACCAAGCCAAAACAGACTATGGAAACTGGTTCCTGTCATGCTGTCCAACCCATGCCAGCATGGAAAACGGACGTTAAATGATGATGATGATATATATATTTATTTATATATAAATACACACACACACACAGGTACACAACTTCACTCTCAATACACCAATGCTCTGTCACACATGCACACTGACATCGCACATATATACATGCATATACAAATTATGTGGGGTTAAGAAGTTTGCTTCCCAGCCACATGGTTTTAAGTTCAGCCCTACTGTGTGGCTTCACTGACCTTCTTTTATAGCCTCAGGTCAACCAAAGCCTTGTGAGTGGATTTGGTAGAAGGAAACTAAAAGAGACCCGTTGTGTGTGTGTGTGTATCTCTCTTTCCTTGTCAATTTGCATGATTGCTGTAAATGAATGTCATTAATTTCTAATAGGGCAAATACCACTACTATGTGGCCTAAAAAGGTGAAAGATGAAACATCAAAGAGATATTTACTAAGGTTAATGACCACTCTGTAATGAGCCAATCTATTAATGTTCATGTTACAATTCTGAAGTACTAGTGATCAATAAGTCATCAATACAAGTAAAAATGAAATTTAAACTGCAAGCTACTTCATTGGTAAATGTTTGGAAGGAATTTACAGACATCCAGAACCTAAAAAGCAATCTATCAAATGCATATAGCCAAAAAGGTGTGGCTGTACAAGAAAAACACCAAAACTTTTCACTAGAAATAACAGTCAAATGCTGTTATTTACCATGGCTAAAAGTTCAGATGTCTCGAAAGGCATCAGGCACAGTATTATATCAGTTTTGTATTGGCTTCTAGGAATTACTTTTGTAGTCACAGTTGGTTGAGTCACAAATTTGGTGGTGAAAATGTCAGATCACTGATTTAGTGGTAGCCATTTTAGTTGTCGGGTTGAGCCCTTATTGAAGTGTTATCATTCATGGTTTGTTTTTTTATCAAGTCATTTTTGTTATTTGTGAGTCACCTAGGTAACAGAAGCTACCTACTACCAGGAGAATCCTTAGAGGAAGTAGATAATTTCTGTTACCTAGGTAAGCTAATTAGCAGTGGAGGAGACTGCTCTGAAGGCGTAGTTGCTAGAATAAGAACCAGCTGGAGAAAGTTCAAAGAAATATTACCTTTGTTAGTAACAAAAGGCCTCTCCCACAGAGTAAAAGGAATACAGTATGATGCTTATGTATGAAATGTGGACTGTGAATGCAGACTACAGGCAATGGCTTGAAAGAAATGAAACTAGCATACTACGCTGGATTTTCAATATCAGTGTACATGTACAACAAAATGCAAATACATTGAGAGAAAAATTGGGCACAAGTGGCATCAGATGTAGTATACAAGAAAGAAGACTGTGCTGTTATGATCATGTAATGTGTTTGGATGAGAACAGCTGCATAAAGAAGTACCAATCAGTAAATGCGGATGAAACCTGTGGAAGAGGAAGACACAAGAAGACATGGGATGAAATGGTGAAGGCTGACCTCAGGACGTTGAGCCTCGTGGAGAAGATGACAAAGGATCAAGATGATTGGCAATTTGCTGTACTCAAGAAAACCCATCCACCTAAGCAAAAATGAGGCACTAAAAGCATGTCACCTATGTCTATACCTCTGCACCCAATCTGTCCCTGATGAACCTACTCTCTCTCTCTTCCCTCCACAACTCATTCTCTTATCACCCATCCCTCCCACAACTCATCTTCCTAATGTCCACCTCTCCATCACTCTTCTAACTATCCACTCCGCTGTTGTAGTTATGAGAGTGGAACTGCATATATTTTACCCCCTACCACTCACCATCCTTAGAACCACTTCCTTTTTCCACACATCCCTTACCTCCTAATTTCTGCAGAATGCCCCTTTCGCCTCCCTTTCCCCTGTACAACCCATCATTTTGGCAGTGGCTGCCCTCCTCCCATTACCTGTGTCTGTCTACTCTCATGTACCTCTGACTTCACCCCTAGAACTGTGCACATCTCTCGCACATCATCCTAACTCACTTCACATCATCTTTGCTGCCATCCATTACGTCCCTTACCCATACCTACTTCCCTCCCTCCCACTCCAACAGATATTCACGATTCAGAACATCTCCTCCCTTATATGTGTTCATAAAATGCAATTCATCAGTGTTAGGGGACTTTGAGATACCATGATGTTTTGACTTTGTTATGTATCTTCACCACCATCCTCTTTCTTCCCCCTTGCCTCCACCTGTGTTCACCACTTATCTTCCTCTATCCATTTGCCACTCACCTCCCATGAATTTACCTACCCACACCACTTCTCTTATATTCACCTTTTTATACATCTTCACCACCATCCTCTTTCTTTTCCAACTGGGGTATCTCCCCTACAAGACTCCTGTCCCGATCCCTCTATCATACCTCTCATCACTTGACATAAAGCCACTCTCCCCAGTTGAAGGGAACTTGTCTTGCAAGTTATGTGGTGACCTCACTAGTGCCCATGCCACGTAAAAAGTATCTAGTACACTCTGTAAAGTGGTTGGTGTTAGGAAGGATACCTAGCAGACAAAAGCAGATACTGGAGCTTGATGCAGTTACCTCTGCCTTGCCAGCTCCTGTTAAATCGTGCAAGCCATGCCAACATGGAAAATGAATGTTAAATAATGTAGTGAATATATTAGGGTCATTAATTTTTAGTGTGGGAGTTAGTCATTTATTCTTGTTAGTAGTTCACAATATATCAGGAGGCCGTGTGTGAAAGCAAGAATGACCACTCTAATATTTATTTGAGTTTTTATATATTTTATTAACCCATATTGTTTATATTTACATTGTACATATAAATAATTTAATGGAACAATGTTCATAAAGCAACAAACATAATAGTTTGGAATCTTCTGATAATATTATGAAAGTAGTGCAAAGTCATTGAAGACAAAACAACTATAAGGAATGTAAAGTACTGCATATAATCAATGTGCATTATTTAACTCTACAATTTAAGGTTGGAGCTTTTTGTCAGATATGACATAAACATGTTAAATAAGAAATAAGCAAATGAGGGTGAAGAGACAAACTCACTGAGCAAAGTGACACAGTTTCATGTAGGATGCTGAGTGCCTCTGGTCTGAGGTTGAATTTGGCAGATTTTTATAACTGTAAGCAACATTATCCAGAACGTTCAACAAACTCATTGGTGGGAAAACTCACTCACTACTGTTGAAATTCGCCACATCAACCTTAATAAGTAAGCCAATGCTGATTGATTGAGCCACAATCAGTTAAGTGTTAATATTTTTTATGGTGACACTTTTCCTATTATGGTAATACAGTAGGGTGTGGTTCTGAGCTGGGAAAATATGAGATCTATGGCTCAAAACTTAGCAGGAGCGTTGCTACATATGTAGCTATACATTTTTTTTTTTTTTTTCATGTTGAAAGGGTCTGTAGTCTTGTTCTTTGTATGAGTTATCTTCTTTGTCTATAGGGAACCCACAAAGACATAGAAATTTATATTTATTTAGTGAGAGAATCTGTTTTCAACTACTGAGATTATTATTTTACTACCAAAATAACATTTCACATTTCAGTTTACAACCTCCCACTCCAATTTGTTATGATTTTTAGTGATAATGATTCTGAAAAAAAAAATTTTTTTAATTTCAATTTTTAAAAAAATTATCCCCATCCCCTTTCAAAATACTCACCTCGACAGCATCCTTCCAGAAATTAAACTCATCTGTTCATTTGCGTGGTATGCATGCTGATAGGGAAACTAGTTTTTGTAAATTAGCGAACAACAGTGATAATACATTTCTTGTTTCATGTGAGGCGAGTATTGTTATTCCGAAAAATGGAATCGTAATCTTACTATATCGTCCAATACGTCCTTCATTATATAAGGCGTTACAGATGCGGGGTTTACAGGAGAGTTGGTACTAATTTCTAGTATGTATAGCGATCACATTGAGGCCTCAGTCATTAGTGTCGTCAGCTGGTTATTGTTTTTCAACATGCATCCATAGAAAACCTCCGGAAGATTGATGTCGGGTGGGTGTGAGGGGATAATTTTTATAAAATTAAAATTTTGAAAAAAAAATACATTTTTCAGAATAGTAATCTGTATTTTTAAATGGGGAATTTTAAAAAAATTAATGTTAAAAGAAAAAAAATTATGTGCGTGTAGATCACTAAAATGATGAACATGTATATGTAAAGTCTGAATGATGTATTTATTTGCAAATGAATATATTGCATACTAATGTTTATTCATAAACATTTTTCTTAAAAGTAAAATGAAATAATGACAGGATAATACTCTCTAATGCATTTTATAATTTAAAAAATCTCCAAAATGTCCAAACTGGAAAATACGGAAATTACGGCAGGTAACAAAAAAAAAAAAGTTAAAGTAACTTTCTTTTGGTAGACTCGCAATCTACAATGCTGAAAACATACCCGAAGAAATTACGGTTTGGGGCGTCTAGATAATTTGTGACTGCGTAAGATCACCTCAGCAGGGTTTTACGATAATACCTTTATTATCGATTGTTAATGAGACTTACCGATTGTTTTGTTTACTTTTCACTTTCAACCAGTGTAGTTTGTTTCACTTTACAGGGTTAAAGATATCGCCCACTAATTTCTGCTCAATACTCCCTGCATGAAATATGTTGTCATTAAACATGCCGATTTGACAAATGACTGAAGTCAATGTGCGACTTGTTCTTTGTGACAACAAAAATATATTATTTGCCCAAATCAAAAAGCATGTTTAGATTCTGAAGTAACAATTTTGAAAAATGAATTTTTTTTAAATGCACTTACACGGAAAATTCTTCTCGGAGACGAAATATTTGGCTTTGACGCTAACATAATGGCCTTGATGATAAAAAAGCGGTGTACAAGTTCCTACTATAAAATTATCCACTCGAAAAGTACATTATCCATAGTATCAATAGATATGTTTAAGTAGGCTTACCATAATTTTCAGAGGAGAAACCGAGACCAATGGGAACGTTACACAAGGTTTGAAGAGCTACAGCGTGTAGGTTGATTATTAAAAGAGATCGAGTCACTTTTCTCCACCAGCCAGAGAGACTGAGGATATTTTACTACAAATATATTAACATGGTAATTGAGCCGTACCAAGGTTTTTTATACTTAGGAATTACTTGTCAATTCCTAAGTTATTGTATTTTCTCAGAGTTAGTCTCTCCAATGCTTTGAACATCTAATCTTCAGGAAACTCGAATGCTTGGTCATTGTCAGACTCTCTCTAGAGTCCCGTGACTAGGCTGCTTTGCCCAAACGGTTTGGGGGTCTAGGTTTGTGTAAGTGCTTGTCTCTGTCCCTTCCCTGTTATCTTTCCTCCATCCACGCTTGCTCTCCTTTGGTAAGCGACATGGACTAGTTCCAACAAGGTGGTGGATGAAGCTCTGTTATAGTGGTGAGAGCTGGGTTTGTTAGTTCCTGATACAGCTGAAGATAGATGGAAGCAGAGAGTATGGGAAAATCTCCGCTTGGGTGCTACTTTCAACTCTCTCTTTGATCAATCTGATCGATTTTCAAGTTGTCGCCTACTTTCTGCAAGTGCGAAATTCTCGGGGGACTAGATTGATGTCCTACCTGTGGCTAACATTGGTGGTCTACTCAGTCTGGATAAGCTTTGCATCTCCATTGCACTCAGAGTGGGAGCCGACATCTGTGGAGGACTGAGATGTCACTGTGGTAGGCCCCTCAACTCCACAGGCCTTGACGGTTTGTCTTGCTGCCTAAATTCTGGTCGTTTCGCTCGTCACATCAAGCTAAACTTAATCATTAAGTGGGCCCTGGCTCAGGTTAATATCACTTCAGTTCTGAAGCCAGCAAGATTATCCAGAAGTGATGGGAAGAAACCAGATGGTCTTACCCTTTGTCCCTGAGTAAGTGCCTCATCTGGGATGCCACAGTTCGGGACTCCTTTGCTCCCTCCCACATCCTGGATACTGCGGTAAATGGGGGGGGGGATCACTGCTTCTGTAGCTGAATGGAACAAAATCCTTAAGTGTCAGGACTCGGCTGTGAACCATTTCTTCCAGCCTGTGGCATTTGAGATGTTTGGAGGGGCTGGGCCACTAACAATGAAGTTCTTGTCGCCATTGGCGGCTTGCCTTACGGAGATGTCAGGTGATGCCTGTGAGGGTACTTGGCTGTTCCAACGCCTTAGCCTCACCACCACTCATGGTAATGCCGTGAGCATGTTGGCTTGTTTCAGTAGGTTCTGTCGAACCTTGTGGTGTGCAACCAGTTGAGGCACTTGATGTTGAATTGATGTTTTTTTCTTTCTTTCTTCACTCATTTTTGCATTTTCGTTGGTTTGGGAATTGTATTTTAATGTGGTTTTATATTATATATGTATTGTATGCATACGTGTTATACTCCAATAAATTCAGTGTTAACATAATTGCACATTTTCTTTTAATATGAAAGCAGTTCCTAACAAGTGCTGAAGTGATATGTATGAGCTGATTAAACGTATGATTTGTCTTTCTCACTTAGAAGTTGGGAGTTTGGGGGAACAGAAACAGATGTTCAAAGTAGCTATTCTTTACATGCATGTAAAATGTTTACATGCGTGTAAAATTCTGAGCAGCTTAGTGAAATGTTTCTTTTAGTTATCAGAAAGTCCCTGACTGTAGCTTCTGCCATATTGCCCCTCTCGTCTGACCACACATTATATATTATAGAAAGCACTTGTTCAACTGGTGCAGAAGTACCAAGAAGAGAAAGATGTTTTACTAATATGTGTTTTTCTTTCAATGAACAAAAAAAGTCACTTTTTAAAGTTCCGTATTAAAGTTAAAGTTCTGTGTTGTCCAAATGTCTACCTTAGAAGCCCAAAAGCTCTTTCCAATATAACTTCATGAAATAATTGATCGATATTTATTATTTGCTTTCTATTCTTTTGGTTAATCTTAACTGCAGACTGCTCCACACTGGGCCAAGATATGTTTTCAGAATTTAACCACACAAGGTCTTCCATCTGTTCAAAGTTTTCTTTCCATAGGTCTAGGTATGAGAAACAACTTTCATAAAAATTCTTTCTTGACATTTTCAATGCTTTTGCCATTTTGTTTAAAGTTTTCTTGACAAGGCCTTTGCATTTTGAGGTACAAAAAATTTTTCCTTTCAATCAGATTTTGCATTTCTAGTTTGGTATTTACTGCATTGAGATTGTCCTTCTCTATGGCCAGAATCGATTTATTGAAAAAGCTAAGCTATTCATGTACAAACCATTTCTCCAAAATTGTTTTCAAAGAATTGTTTTCTCAGTTCTGGGCAGTGTTATTGGGAACAAAAGTAAGAGTTCAAACCAGCAAAAATGTTAAGAATTCTTTTAACCTCAGTTAGCATTGACAAAAATCTGGTATTAGCACGTAGTAATAGCATTTTTTATTCCAGTTGGGTAAAGTCACCAAATTATTTTTGCTGTGTTGTACAAACTGTGCATATGTAAAAAATATTTTTAAATGTTTACAGTAAGTGCTCTAATATCAATTGGTAATAGATCAACAGCTGTTTGGAGACAGTTGTGCACAATGTGTGCAGCACAGCCAATGCCAACAAAGTTCATTTCAAGTTTGGTTTTTAATTGACTTAAGTATGTTATTCTTCCATTTTTGTTGTACATCACTAAAATGTATATCGCAGTTGCCTCCATAAAATCTGATTTTTTTCTGTCAATCCTTGATTGTCAATAACTGAAACAAAGTTGTTACTCAAGATTTCAGCTGTCTTAACTGGAACAGTGTGCATATCCAAAAATTTTACTTGTACCCTCTGACCAGAAATGTAATATCAGATAATCCTTTCTATACTGGGCACGAAGGCCCGAAAATTTGTGGGAGGGGAGTAGTCGATTATATCGACCCAGTTCGTAACTGGTACTCACTTTATCGACCCCGGTGGCATTTGAACTCAGAACGTAAAGTCGGAAAAATTGCCTCTAAGCATTTTTCCCGTTGCGGTAACGCCGCCTTAAACAGCAGTTTCATAATGAGAAAGCTATTTTACTAAATGCCTCATTATCTACAAAAGGAATTGAAACAAAAACAGCACATTTCAACAGAATTATAACAAGGAGACTGTAGTGGGAGACACTGTACTACTGTACACTCCACACTGACACAAAATCTGTTTTTAGAGAATAAAATATCTACCAGTCATATACAAGTTTATATGATGTCAAGTCCTTAATTACATATATCTCATTTGATGGCTAATTAGTGTAATTCTTGATGTTACATATGTGTACATGTGTGTGTGTGTATGTGTAGATATGCACATGTGTTTATGAATGTATATGTGTGCATGTATGTGTATATATATATATATAATGTTGGCGTTAGGAAGGGCATCCAGCTGTATAAACCAAGCCAAAACGGACTGGAGTCTGGTGCAGCTCTCTGGTTTGCCAGTTTCCAGTCAACTCGTCTTACCCATGCCAGCATGGAAAGTGGACGCTAAATGATGATGATGATGATGATGATGATGATGATGATGATGATGATGATGATGATATATGTATATATGTATGCATGTATGTATATGTGTGTATGTATGTATATATGAATGTGTATGCATATGTATGTGTGTATGTTTGTATGTCAAAGTAAAAGAAATAAGCTATTTGTAACAATTTTCACTGTTATTATCTACACACCATGTATTGAGTACTACTTATGGATTAATTGTAGCTAACTTCACTGTTATCAACAGACACTTCTAATTGTAGATACATAGATACATACATACACACATGTGCGTGTGTGCGCATGTGTGTGTGTGTGTGTGTGTGTGTGTGTGTGTGTGTGTGTGTGTGTGTGTGTGTGTGTGT
>JAOPUL010000002.1:16111938-16126895 GCA_027564515.1 Octopus rubescens | reverse complement strand
GTATTAATAAGGGTGTCTAAATTCATTATAAGTATTAATAAGGGTGTCTAAATTCATTATAAGTATTAATAAGGGTGTCTAAATTCATTATAAGTATTAATAAGGGTGACTAAATTCATTATAAGTAATAATAATCTTACTCATGGACCATAAATAAGAAACTAATTTATTTTTTTAATCTTCTGTTATGAAATATTGTGACTATTTATTAGAGATAATAGTCCACCAATGCCCACCCCTACCCACAGCTAGTTATGTCAGGATATGGCTGTGGGTGGATGGTAGGGGAGTGACATTCCAGCTGCCCACATCCTGTTTTTGTTAAGATATATCTTTTATCTTTTATTTGCTTCAGTTAATAGGCTGTGGCCATGCTGGGGCACCACATTGAAGAGTTTTAATCGAACACATTGATCCCAGTACTTATTTTATTTTTTTTTTTTTAAAGTCTGGTACTTATTCTATCCATCTCTTTTGCTGAACTGCTATGTTATAGGGACATACACAAACCAACACTAGTTGTGAAGCGGTGGTGGTGGTGGTGGTGGTCACACAGACATGAAGACACACACACACACACACACACACATATATACAACAGGCTTCCAAACAGTTTCCATCTATAAAATCCAGACGGGCAAAATGCTTAGCGACATTTAGTCCGTCTCTATGTTCTGAGTTCAAATACCGCTGGGGGTCGCCTTTGCCTTTCATCCTTCCGGGGTCGATAAAAATAAGTACCAGTTAAAACTGGGGTCGATGTAATTGTCTAAACCCCTCCCCCGAAATGACTGGCCTTGTACCAAAATTTGAAACCATGATTATTACTATTATTTCTAATAATAGTAATTCTGTTTGTTACATTATAATGTAACAATACATTAATCTAATCTGGTTTAATTAATTTGGAAATCTAATAATACTCACTTACAAGTAAACATTGAGTCATGTTTATTTTTGAGTAAATACTTATATCAGAGCAGCAGCAGCAGCAGCAGTAGTAGTAGTAGTACTTTATGACTTTTCTGCCATGACCAATGAAAATAATGAAACAATAAAAACAATGAAATTCTAAAAATGTCTATATCAACTGGAGTACAGTATTGAGCATATAAAAGATGAATTGGTCCCTTGGCACATGATTTTGAAAATATTTCTGAAAAAAAATTGAGCCATCAAACACAATTTAACCCTTTAGCAGTCAAATTTCTCAGTCAAATGTAACGTTTATTTATTCACATTGATTTGAATTAGTCAAGCATTATCTAGTAGCTTTGAGATTTCAGTGACGTAATTGTTTATTTTTAGAATAATATTGTAAGGGAAGTGTGAGAGGCCAGAGCTGGCCAGTTTGAAGATAAAACTGGTAGAATATTTTTGTCAGATACACCCGGTTTAAACACTAAAGGGTTAATTAAGATATTTTAGTTCTTGGCATCCAAAGTTTAGATTTCATCAACATCGTTTTAAAGTTCACTTTTCTATGCTTGCATGGGTTAGACGGAATTCACAGAAGCAGATTTTCTATGACCGAATTTCCTTTCTATTGCTAACCTCACTAACCCTCACTTGTTTCCATGCAAGGCAATGTTACCCCATGATCAGACATATTTTCACAGAAGATTGGAAACACTAAACATTGCTTGTGTGACAGGGAGGCTGCTTTACAACTATTGCATAATATTAAGGCAAGGAGATGATGGGCTGCTTTCAGTTTCTCTCTATTAAATTCACTCTCAAGGCTTTATGCAGCCCCAGGGCTATAGTATAAAACACTTGCCCAAGGTGCTATGCTATGGGACTAACTGGAAACCACATGGTTGGGAAGCAAACTGCTTAACCACAAAGCTATTAAACATAAATAATATATCATGAATAGTATATCAAGATTGGTCATAAAATAAAATAGAGGATGTAACAAATAACTGAAAATAGAATAAAATATAAAGAAAAACAGATTTAATAGTGAAAAAAACCCAATATATTGTTTAGGAAAATGTTCAAATATATATATATTAAAGAAACTGATTCAATAAAACTGCTGTTTTAATGAGGCTACAGCAACAACTGGATGCCAGGATCAAGTGATTAACATTTATATTGCCTATTATGTCTACAATAGCAGCTGTCAACAAGTCCTTGTTATTGTACAGCCACTGGTTGGTCTTCCTCTCGATGACTCCTTAAAATTAGTCAATCAGGAGTACTAGGAATCCACATGTTAGCAGTCATATCATCATCATCATCCTTTAACGTCCGTTTATGATTATGAAAATTCTTGGACAATCATTTCTGGACATCGAGGTCCATGTTGTAGTTAACAATCCTTCTGGAACATATACAGACTTACTGGGACCACTTCTTGATTCAGGACTTGGACCTTGATATAAGCAGTACCATTGATATAGGTAGTGCCATTGATACTGGGGCCCTGCAGAAGTGTGGAAACATGACATGGCACTTGTTGCTCACAACCTCTAGGATCAACAGATGGACACTTAGTGTGCATCACCATGGGGCCTGCACAGATCCACCTGTCATTCCTCCTCTTCACCGTCTCGTTCCTGGTCAGTTTTTCTCATTAAGGAAGATCCAGTTATGGCAGGTTTATGAAGGTATTTGAATTTGTTCAACTACATCAACCAGATCATATGAGGCTCTTGGTTTTTGCTGGACATAAACTGTCCTCTATTTCTCACTTTGTACATAGAGCCTTCGTGCACCACACATCTAATATTGGACACTACTATCTTGAGCTGCTTGACACTGGCTTTCTTTGACTTGCTGAAGTTGTTGACCATTTTCTGGACCTGCTGGACGATCTTGTCCACCCTGAAGATGTCTGAGTGTTGACACTGTTTCTTTCTCTTAGTTATTGATGACACATTCCCAACAAAGGCCTAAAGCTCTTTTAGACCTTGAGCAAGGATTTGGCAGTTAGAGCCATGAGCACAACCTGCTTTTTCATTTTCTCTGTCCGATTGAAATCTGCCATATTGATTCTGTCGATATATCCGAAAGAGAAATGCAAGTTAAAATCTGGTGCATGTTGCACAACATACATTATTTTATCTTCCATTAATGACTTGCTAAATTTGTTCGCAAATAATTAGTGCAGCCTTAGTTCATAAAATTTGTTTAGAACAGCAGAAATTAATTGTGGTGATCCAGAACAATCCATTAAATACTTAGTTAGGTTGCTCATATACTAGAAAATACCTTTTTGAAACTGAAGGTATCAAGTACTGTTCATATAAACTTGCAGATAAAACTGCAAGTGATTCAGTCTCATATGGTAAGTTTGGCTGCTGACATAATCTACGAAAGGCCAAACATTTGAATCTCATCAATTTATTCCATTTCCTAATGAAGACCGGGTGCAAATATTTCTTAACTGTGGGCATACTGAAGGAATATAGTTATCATGCAAATCAGAATGGTTTCTGTGGTGAATCTTCCAGTGGTGTAGTTAAAGTGTGTACTGAGTCTGCATTCCCTCACTCTATACAGGCTTATACATCAGACCCAAAAGTGCTACTCTCATGCTCCCCACCCCAAGCTATGCTATTGAAATCTTCATTGTAGAAGTGACATGAACTTATATTAAGCTGTTCATTAGATTGTAAATTTGATAAATTCGTCATCACTGACTTCACCTTTCCAGCATTTCATTTCTGGAATAAATGTCTATATTGTACAGTTTTTATTTTTAACTCTTAATCTTCTTAAATTGATAGTAAGAAGTGACTCAGTGGAGGGGGAAAAAAATATAGATATGATTTGAAAGGTATGTTGTAGAGAAACTGGCTAATACTAGAACATAGAAGAAAATAATCACTTTGTTCTGTTAGTAGTATAAAAAGAAGTGAGATGCACAATAAAGACGATAATCTATGAAATTATATTTGGAATATCTTTTTTTTTGTGTGTGTGTGTGTGTGTTGCTTTTCTTTTCTGCTTTTCATCTACTAATATATGTATTATCATAACACTTTCTAATATATTTAATTATCAAATGTATTTCAATTAATATTCATATATATCAGTTTTAAAATCCAATCATTTTTATCTTTCTAAATAGACCAAAAATATATCTTTTATCCTTTACTTGTTTCAGTCATTAGACTGCGTCCATGCTGGGGCACCGCCTTGAAGAGTTTTAGTCGAAAATCGACGCTAGAATTTATTTTTTTAAAAGCCTAGTACTTATTCTATCGGTCTTTTTGTTATGGGGATGTTAACACACCAACACTGCTTGTCAAGCAGTGGTGGGGACAAACAGACACAAAGACGCACACACATAGATATATATATATATATATATATATATATATACGATGGGCTTCCAGTTTCCATCTACGAAATCCACTCACAAGACTTTCGTTGGCCCAAGGCTATAGTAGAAGACACTTGCCCAAAGTGCCACACAGTGGGACTGAACCCAGAACCATGTGGTTGGGAAGCAAGCTTCTTACCACACAGTCACGCCTGCGTCTATGTAGAAACTGAATAAAAATAAGTCAGATGTGATTCATTGGATGTGTAATGTTCACTTGTATGAAAGGCAACATACAGATAGCTGAGAAAGCAGTTGTCTGTAAAGTCCTCAACTTGTGTATGCAAAAGAAATGATAACACAGGTATGGACATGTAATGAAAATTGTTGGTGAGTGCTTGAAGAAAAAGTGTGTAGCAATAATTTCAACTGCTGACATTTTAGTTTACCTTTGTCATATGTGTTGTTTTGATCAAGAAGGCATTTGGGCCAAATAGAGATTTTAGCCAATCAATTTTTTGGCCAAATTAGAGATTTAAACCAATTAGAAACTACTAGTCTGTGAAACCTAGTTTTGACTATAAAATCAAGTAAAAATCTATTTTTCTCTTTTACTTGATGCATCTGCTTGACATAGGACAAGTTTGTCTTTGTACTTCTGACTTTCAGTGTTTAAATAACCATGTGTAAGCTGTTATTATGCTTTTTCATTTCATCCTCACTCTACTTACACATTAGTTTTGTTTAGCCTCAACAGATACTGATGGCCTTTTGTCTACTTGAATGCAAGAAATTTACCAGACACATAAAAAAAATCCATGTTGGCTTATTCCAGGCTTTCCCACCTTCTTTCATATTTCAACTGGTCTAAAATATTAGACATATGTTAAGTCAAATAAGATTCCAAATTGTAACATTATATTTTCTATTACTGTATAAGCACAAGTATCAACAACTCTCATTTGCATCATGTCATCACAAATTACACAGTAAACATTAATATTCATTACACCTTGATCATATCTTGCTGGTATTCAATATTGATTTCTATACTGGGCACAAAGGCCCGAACTTGCTGGTATTCAATATTGTAAACCAAATATTGTTGCTTTTAACTATGTATTATAACACTGAGTCTAGGTACTGCTTTCATTGGTAGTGATCAACATTTGTTAGTGAGAAGTAGAAAACTTAGAACATTGATATATGATATATTCTTCATTAAAACTTTGTCTTTAGTTTTGTCATTATCTATAAGTACCATGTGCTGATAGTGAAAGGTTCTTGCAGCACAAAGCATGGGAGGAAAGTTAGATCTTAAGATGTTGGACCTCACAGATAACATGACTGAAAATCATGACACATTAGGAATAGCCATACTGCAAACCAGTCCAATACGTGTCAGTATATAACTCAATAATGATGAAATCTGTGTAGAAATACGAGTCTCTAATGGAATACCACACACACACATGTGCACACATTGAGAGAGAAAGAATCAGAGGAGGAGGAAGAGGAGGAGGAGAAAATGACAGAGTAGTTGGCTGTAGTTGTAAAAGGCTCAGCAATAGTTAATATTTATTATAATGGATATATTTTCTAAGATGCTTTTCAAGTAAGCTGCTCATTAGCAGGGTAAGCTTTTTTGCATTAATCAGTAGGGTATACATTAACTTAACAATTTCTAGCAAATTGTTCCAAATGAATATGACTACAGTTACTACAATAATATCAAATTACCCATGGTGGCAAAAGTATACTTCCAAAATCACTCATCATGTGAGAGGTAACAGACAAGTTACAACAACAACAACAGCCACAGCTACTGCAGCAGCAGCAGCGAAAATTATTATATATATTCCAGTTTATCAAAAGTGATGTGTTGCTATATAAGAGAAAGATAAGGTAAAACTGAAAGCTTATACATAAAACTAATGAATTGTTACACATGACTTATCTATGACCTCCCAGACTAGTGAGATTGATGTATAATTTGAATGTCTGTAGATCAACATTTATTTGCCCAGTCATTCTTGATATCTACAGCTCTCTTTAGTTTGTTTTCTTGCCTAAATTACTATAATGCTTGATGGATGAAATGCAGTAGAGATTATGAAAAACAATGAATGCGCTTGTTGAAGGTGGTATGCAGCTTCCTAATTAAGAAAGAGCAGAAGCCAATTTAGTATTGGTAGAATAGGCAGAGAGAAGAAAAAGCAGGTTTGTGAACTAACTAATGGATTTACCATGTTCATGAGTAAATCTTTGTTAAATTAGCTGAATGGTTATTTTTTGAATGTTTATAAATCAGTGAGTAGTACTCCAGTATGGGTTGTACTAAAGCCTCAGTAATTGAATAACATCAGCTTACTTCCAAGCTCTTGAAAGCAGCCCTATCTTTAAAATGCAAATCAGGCAAATGTCATTAAAAATTAACACTAAGTTTCTATGCATCAGTCATCCCTGAGTATTTTTCCCAATCATTCTTTTATATATGTGAAGTTGCCAGGAGAGATCATTTCCTTAAATCTTCTATAAATCTATAAATATCTATTATTGTAGATATGTCAGCATTTTCTTATTATTCATTTTAAGCATAATATTCCATTAATTATTCTTTTATTTTATACAAGTATAATGTTTTATGGCCATAAGTCTAAAGTAGAAATTGTAATATTTAAGCTTTATTTCAGAACATTGATGAACTGATGAAAATGAACATTGATGAACATTGATGAAAATCCAGGTAATAAATCTAGTTTGTTAAGAAAATGCCATTGCACTATGGTGCATTCCACAATAATAAATATAGCAGTGACCCAAAGTGCAATATTGCATGGTAGTGAAACAGACATTGGATGTGCAAGGGCTGAAATGAAGTGAGCATACTTTGCTGGGTTGTAATGTCAGTGTTTGTGAATAATAAAGCACAAGTGAGCTGCGAGATAAACAAGTTACAAGACCAAATCAGCAGTAGTGTGTAAGAGAGACACTGCACTGGTACTGACATATCATGCATATAAAACATCTAAGAAGTGGTAAACAATTCAAGTGGAAAGAACCAGTAGGAGAAAAATACATGGGAAGAAGTGGTGAAAGCGGATCTGAGAATACTGTCTTATTCAAGAACAAGGCAATAAGACTTCATAAAATTAAGTTACTTCATGGTTAATTATAATTATAACCAATTTGATTATATGCAAAAACAAAAGCTGTTGATATGATATTGGCATCATAAATGTTATCTATAATACATAAGGTTACATATATATATATATATATATATATATAAAGTTTTAAATTTACTGTTGTTGTTGTTGGTTATTAATTAGAAGAGGAGTAATAATCAATGACAAAAAAACAAGGTCACTTTAAATAAAGAAAGAAAATCTAATCCTTACTTGTGAGTATGGGAATAATCATTTACTAACTTCAGTCATGATCTAATTTGACTGACACTAATCCTATCCAAATATCTTCACAATTAGAAAGCCTAATGAAAACAAGTAGTCCTTTATATGATGTGCACTTCCTCCTAACCTATTATTAACCAAAAAGTTAAATGAGGACTAAAGGAATTTTTTCTTTACATATATGGGCCAGTATTTGATTTGAATATATATTTAGCAAGATTTATGTGAATGTATTATGCTTTTTTGTAGAACCAATTTTATTATATAACTCATAATATACAAACATTTTGCTAAAAAAGCAAAATTTGATGGGAAAAATGCTCTTTTGTATGATAATTATTTTTAAAATCGTAGAGTGAGTAAAACTATGTGAGTATAAAAACCATGCAGTTTTAGGTGTGAAGCACCTGGAGCAAATGTCTTCTACCATAGCCTCAAGTTGATCAAAGCCTTTTGAGTGAAATTTGGTTGACTATTCCTGTTCTTAATCCTGGCCTATTGGTGCCTTTAGTAGGATCCTTTCTGTTACAAACATTTAGACAAGATCATCAATCTCAGGATGACTCCTATCCTTTCTTCCACCTGTCTTGGAGTCCCTGAAATAAAGTCATAGACATTACCCTTCCTCCTCTGACTAATCTATTTAAATAAACTCAAGAAAACTGGCCAAAAAACTGATCATATATTGGAAGGGGAAAGAATATGACTTATTAAATTAATATTTTGATTAAATTGCAAGGAATTGGGCAATCAAAACTATTTTGTTGCCAGATAAAAGAAACTGAGAAATAGAATAGAAACTGAAACGGATTCATCTAGCCCGGATCTTACATTATATGTTGTTTGTTTGCGGTCATACTTCTTGCAAATTCCACTGATGAATACTCGGTCACAAACAATTAAACCTGCAGTTCCGAAGGACATTTCTTCATGGACTCACGTTTTCTTACGGGTTGATGCCATAAAGGGTACCCTCACATCTCAATACACAGGACCTTATCGTGTCCTCAAGCATACAGACAAAACCTTTACTATAGACATTAATGGTAAAAGAGAAACTGTGTTTGTGGACAGAGTAAAGAAGGCAATTTTTGACACCCTCTAATCAGAGCCTCACACCCCTCCTACATTCACTCCACCTCCACAAATACCCTCTGCACCACCACAAACACCCCCACCTCCTGCACCTTATGTAACGAGAAGTGGCCGGACTGTGCATTGGCCCAAAATACTCTCAAAAACTGTGCACATTTAAAGAAAAAAATACTGTTATCATTTAACACAGACTGTTTTTTTCCACACAAACTATCCAGTTTTTTTAATTTTTATTGCATTATTTTTTGGGTACAATCTGCTTTGTTTTTGCGTGTATGTTTTGCATTGCATGTTGTTTGTTTCACCCACCATTTTGTTGATATGCTTTTGCCTTCATTGCCTGTCGTTCTTCAACATTCCGCTGTGTTCACCGACTTCGCTCATTTCTGCTAGAAACTCTCTACAAGGGGAGTAAATGTAGTATTGCTCCATGTCTGATAGTCTCCCTTGGATTGTCGGCCATGACTCACCAGGTGTGACATATTGGCGCCTCTGTGCATGTACCAGATAGTGGAGCATGTGCAGAGGGACAAGGCATGAAAACCAAGGAGTCAGCGTTCCGAGCAAACCACAAGTTAGTTCCAGCTATTCTCTCCTAAATGGAGGATGTAATTTCTTTCTCTTGACATCAGAATCACAACACATGATAAACAGATGGAGTATGGAGAACAAGCATAACTGAAGACAACCTCGGCATTATGGCGATTCTCTGGTTCACGTACACGTGTGATTGGTTATAAAATAAATAATATCTAACAGACCAAGATACGAATGGCGTTACTTTTTATTCGCAGCCTTCTCAACCAATAACTTCAGCTGTCATTCATCTTACGCTTTGTTAAAAGAATAATAAAGTCTGAACCATGAATACAATGATATATTTTTAGTTTTAGAAAATAAGTAGATGATATTCATATCTCTCACAAACAATATGGTTCTAAGCTGCACTTCTTTCATGGGACTCTTCATTAATTCTCTCTGTTACTACCTATCTCAGCATGTGACAGTGTTCCCAGTCCTCAAGAAAAACTTGATGACTCTAATCATCAGCCTACAGTAATGTTGATCATAGATTAATCTCTTAGTCTACAATTAACATTATGATTTACTAAGAACCAAATCCATTCCTCTGCCTCCCAAATTGCAGCAAATCCTTCAGGTCTCATGCTAAAGCGATCTCACCCAATTTTGTGCAATTCCTCCTACCCATCACTTCTCAATCATGATAGCTCCATAAATTGTAAGTCTGCAAAGAAAGCTTCCATGACTGTTACCCAGTGAATCCAACTTCACATCACACACATTTGCATAACTTCACCAAATACTTCCTTCCAACATTCCACCAGCTTCACCACTGTGTACAGGCTAAGTGTGCAAATATCTCCAGGATATTAAAATCAACAAAGCCCAAAAGCCCTGAAAATATTACTTCCATTAACCTCTATTTTCACCAAACTTTTCCTCTCTCCCTCTGTAGGAATCTATCCTGATCATTGTAAACACACTACAGTATATCCTATCATCAAGAAGAGCAACTTCTCTCATCTTGCCAACTATTGACCTATTGCTCTCACTTCCAGCATCTTTAAAAGTAAAGGAAACAGTTGTTAGCATTTACTTCCAGCTCCTCTTCCTCCTCAGTGACACAAGTACGCTTTCCATAGAGTCAGATCTATTAGGTATCTGCTATACTATATTTCACACACCAGTATTCCATTGCCCTTGAGAAATTTGACAGAAACAACATTGTGTAAAATGAAACATTTTCTCCCATTACAGATTCCATCTGTCTCTTGGCTCTTGAGTTGGAAATTTCTTATCAGACTACAGTTTACATTGATGAGACTATCTCTGACCCATACCCCAGCTCTGGTATGTCCTCAAGCTTGATTATGTAATGTTCACTCTTCCTACTTTACATTATTAAACTTCTGGCTCTTATCTCTAGGAACACTCAATCCTAGTAAAATAATCCTACACCTCACTCTTCCCTAATCTTCTACACACACATCATCCACATGCAACCAAACAACTCACATCTGCCTTCATTGAAGGAAACCTCATAAACGTTCTCGAATGGGGACATAAAAATCTTGTCTCTTTGAACAACACAAAAAAACAATATTCTAACCATCCTCCCTGTTCTTGGATAACACACAATTAAACCCTCAAAATCATTGCAGATGCTTGGTCTTACCCTCACTGATGAACTCTCCTGGTGATTTCACATTCACAAAAGCGACCGCGTCGAGAGTCCTAGGCACCCGTGTCTAAAAGTGGCTGCGTTGAGAGTCCTGTTGCTAAAAGTGGCTGCGTTGAGAATTCTGTTGCAAGAAGCGGCTGTGTCAAGTCCTGATGCAAGAAGTGGCCACGTAAAGAGTCCTGTTGCAAGAAGCGGCTGCATCAAGTTCCTGTTGCAAAAAGTGGGCGCGTTGAGACTTCCTGTGCAAGAAGTGGCTGCATCGAGCGTCGTGTTGCAAGAAGCGGCTGCATTGAAAGTCCTGTTGCAAGAAGTGGCTGCATCGAGAGTCCTGTTGCAAGAAATGGCTGCATCGAGAGTCCTGTTGCAAGAAATGGCTGCATCGAGAGTCCTATTGCAAGAAGTGGCCATGTCGAGAGCCCTATTGCAAGAAGCGGCCATGTCGAGAGCCCTGTTGCAAGAAGCGGCCACATCGAGTTCTGCTGCAACTGTGTCGAGTGTTCTGTTGCAAGAAGTGGTCATATTGAGAGCCCTGTTGCAAGAAGCGGCCACGTCGAGAGTTCCAGCTGTAGAAACCAAGCCAAATCAGACTGGAACCTGGTGCAGCCCTTCAGCTTGCCACCTCCGGTCAAACCGTCCAACCCATACCAGCATGGAAAACAGATGTTAAAGGAGGATGATGATGATGATGATGATGATGAAAAGAATTGTATCCCAAAGATTACTCGGAAGACACTTCAGCCCTGAATAACTGCTGATTCACAATGGAATACTACTTCCAGATTTGGGACAGCACCACTTCTACATACAAAAACATCTTCAACCATATCCAAAAGAAAGCTATCTAGCTGATAGGCAAGGACTAACTTACCACCATATTTCTATCCTACCAAACAACAAGCTATCTCCTCACTCTACTTTGTCTATTGTAACAACAAATGGCCATTGCCCCATGGAGCCCACTAGTTGCACACCATCTCAAACCAACCTTACTCAATATTTTCATCATTCTTTCATTTCTCAATTTGTGCCCCCCCCCCCTGACCCTCACTATGTCCAATGCTTTCTCTTCTGAATACCAACCCTCTGGGATTTCCTTTGTGCTGATTTGAAACTACTTCAAACAAGAACTGATTTGAAGCTGTTCAAACTGTAAATCAATCACTTTGGATTGCAATGACTCTGTTGGATCAGAGCTGACATGTGGCTAAACAATAACAACTAGTAACAAACTCATCTCAGCCAATGTGGAAACCCCTATACATTCACATGATCTGCTGGAAATTGTGATCAATCTCTATCTCAAGAAAACTGTAGTCTGTTGGTGAGGTTTTTTGCCCTTGGTCAGCCTTAATCCGGTTACACCTAGCAAATATAGTGGCCACATAGAGGATTTTTTGTTGGCTGGGATGAGCCTGTTGCTCGTTGTGACTGTTGTTTAGCCCCAGGACAGCTCTGATCCAGCTGACCTATAATGAAAGACATTCCACTTGTAGCTATCCAATATTTTTCAGTCTTATTTAAAAGAATGGCTTTTACTTCAGGTACAAAGCCAGCAATTCCAGGGTGATGGGTAAGTTGATATCATTGACTCTAATTCTTGACTGGTACTTTATTTTATTAACCCCGAAAGGATGAAAGGCAAAGTTGACTTTGGTGGGGTTTAAACTCTGAATGTAAAAAAGTCGTAAGAAATACCATAAAGCATCTTTACTGATGTTCTTTCAATATTTCTATGGATTTCAGTGACGCAATGTATGTACTAATGGGGAATGTAGCTGTTATGTCTAGCATATTGGATAACAGCAGTACACGCACACACACACAAGCACTCACATGTGGCTAGTTGTTATTGGTACCTAGCTCAGATCAGCTCTGATCCAGCAGAATTTTGATCAAAGGCACTCCACCCATGATCCATCCTACATTATCAAAAGAAACCTGTTTTGTTTTTTAAAGACGTTAGAGTGTGATATGAGGGAGGTTTTGTCTTAACTCTAGACGAGATGGTCACATCTGGAAAGCGTGACGAACAACAAAGATGTAACGCTTTTGAGAGACGAAACGACCACAACTGGAATGCTATTCAAAAAGATTGCTTTTGAAAGACAATGTTCACAGCTGGAACGTTTTAAAAAAAGGACTTACTGTCACGATTGAAACAATTCAATTCGCGCTTCCATGCACACGCTTATTCGCGCATACAACACATGCGAAAGGAATCGAATCGTTAGCATACCTACACAAGTGTACACTCCCCCACCAAATTTGTTTCCTCATAACTTTCAGAAAAATGGTTATTTTTTTGTGATGTGTACCAATATGTATGTATGTGTGCACGTCCACCATTTTTTTTTTCAACATTAAATTCCGATATAATTATAATCTACACCATCTAATTTGTTGAAAATTTCATTAAAAAATACCCATTTTTCTGAAAGTTGTGAGAAAACAAAGTCAAGGTATGCCTACAGATCATTTTCAATTTCAAAAGAAAAAAATTATTTTAGAGCCTTTAACTTCAGGATAGGGAGGGGTAACTAGTTTGAGGTAGCACCGATATATTTGAACTATAACAACAAAGATGAGAACACCTGCCCGAATATATCACTATGTAATGCGTGCATGTGTGTATATCAGGAGTTTCATGTGAACCTTTTGACTTCTTGGCCTGAGATCAAGACCTAACAACACAGTTCTACACGCATCAACCTGCATGTATCCAAACTGGATACATGCATAAATCATGTCAACTTTGTCTAGTTACCCTTAAAGTGACAACAACAACAACAAAGAAAAGAAAAAAAGGTAAATCTTAACAAGTCAATTAAGTTCAATAAATGTGAAGGAAACAACTATATCTATAGAAAAGTTTTAAAATATAAAAGATCAACTTGCGTTAAATTCTTCCAGCCAATCTACTAGTTTGATTTGCAGCCTAGAAAAGGGTGCAATTCGACAAAGTCGTTGCAATCGGTCTTCTGCCATAATTTTCGTTCGGATATTTCCAGCTGACGACAAAGATTAGACAGGTGTTGCTAGATATAATCACGTGATCAAACACCGTAGTTAAGTGCCAGAAATAAATAAATAAATGAATGAATGAATAAATAAATAAATAACTTGTTTAATATTGTAAATTGTTTTGTTTTTTAGTTCTAATAAATATTTACTATCGACAATTTTCTTCTTTGTATTCAATTAAGCATAAGTCAGTAATCCTCTCTTTTTTGTTCTTGTTTGTAAAACAGTTTCTTTATTGAAAACTTTGGTTCTAAGTTTTAGAGATAAGTCACTTATCTCGAAAAACGACGTAACACGAAAGAACATTAAAAAAAAAATTATTATTTTATGCCTGTTTTAATAAATGGCCTGTACAAATTTTCACATGTATTTTGATTTTCCACGTCAGTATTGGCTTTTAAGCGGTGTCTTTTTAACTTTCATGCTTTTAAATATGATGCTGTGACCGACGTAAAGTCGGATAAATCGGGGGGATTGAAGTTTCATTTCAATCCCCCCCCCCCATTAATTTGTTAGAAAGACGTAACTTGAAACGATATAAGTTCAGGTATATCTGTATTTGACCATTTTGACTTGGTTTTGTTTCCTTTGTGATGAAAATTTTAAATCCTAATCTCATTTGAACTTATTTGACTTGACTGTTATTTTCAACCCTTTCTTTTGTTAAGCCTGGGACTTATTCTATCGATCTCTTTTGCCGGACCGCTAAGTTACGGGAACGTAAATACACAAACACCGATTGTCAAGCGGTGGCTGGGGACAAACGCACACACACATATATATGAGTGTGCTTCTTCTTCGGATATATGATCCACTGACGTATATATATATATATATATTCGCCATCTTTTCACCATGTGAACTACACGTGCTTTCTTAACCGTCTCCTTTCCACCGGATTTCTCCTTCTCCCTCTCCTCTTTCCGACGAAGGGCAATGCCCGAAACGT
>JAOPUL010000002.1:16083767-16096780 GCA_027564515.1 Octopus rubescens | reverse complement strand
TGCCACGCAGTGGGATTGAACCCAGAACCATGTGGTTGGGAAGCAAGCTTCTTACCACACAGCCATGCCGCGCCTAATCAAATTGCAAATTGTCACTAATGTTGTCTTCTTGTCTGAACATTTCTCAAATTAAGTAACTGCTCATTATTCAGCTTTTCTTGTGTTTGATTCCATTCTTGAGGTTCTAGATATTATACTGGCTGTTCTTTGAGTTATTTAGTTGCATTTGTTTTCTCAATATTATCACTGACAACCAGCTTCCTGTTTTCTCTTTTTATATCTGCTGACATTCTATTTGATATCCTTTCTGTTATTTTGTTTTGCTCTTCTCTAAAGACTGTATATGTTTTTGTTATCCAAAAAAAGATTTTTGACAGGATGGTCTTCTTTTCACCAACTTTTACCTGTTTTCAAATAAAACACTTAAAATGTTTTTGATTTTTAGCACAGAGCAACCAGTCAACAAGGAATGTCAACATCACCACTGCTTTGCACAACTGATGACCAGCATGGAATATCAACTTTCATGCATATCTGTGCATGCACACACACACATATATATAATATGTATGTGTTATATATATACATGTGTTATATATATACAGTGTTATATATATACAGCGTTATATATATACATGTGTATGTGTTATATATATATATATATATATATAAATGTATGTGTATAGACACACACATGTATACGATTTTTATATATAAACATACACAACAGACTTCTGCACACTTTCCATCTACCAAATTCCCTCACAAAGTATTGGTTGACCCAGGGCTATAGTAGAAGACACCAAAGTTACTGAACAGCAGGATTGAACCTAAAACCACATGGTTAAGAAGTGAACTTCTTAAGCACACAGCCATGCCTGCACCCAAGTATAAAAAGATAATTATTTTATTATCTGCATCAATGTCTTCAATTTTATTCTTTAGTTTAAGATCATTTATATAATCTTAAAGAATAAAATTTAAGAAACTGGAATACTTTCCTTGCTGATTTACAGTCTAACTACACCAGACAGAGTAACAGTGAAGGTAGTTTAAGCAGGACACGTAGAAATTCTATGATTTATAAATTTTCTTATTTCTATCTTGATGCATAAATTGATATAATTTCATAGCATTATTTCATCATGTTAATGACTGTTATGACAATGAGCAAGATTGAGGTTATTGAAACATTAAGATTTAGAGCAGATGTAAATTTAACTAAAATTGTTTGGAAGATGAGTTAACAAAATTGGAAATTTCTGGTGTTCAGTCCAGGATTTCACTGCAATATTTTGTTGAAAATTTCAGTGTACACCATGGTTTTTGTTTGTGTCTTTCTTCTCTGACTTGTAGCGGAGTCAGCTATAGCGATGTGACGCAGTAGGGCTGCGGCTATTTCAGCCAATCAGAGCTGGGCATGCAGTAAGGCAAAAAGGCAGTTAGCCTGCGGACACCGAACAGTGAACATCACCTTTCCACTAGCTCGCCATCGGTCTGACTCTGGAGATTCAACACCAGGACACCCACATTCTGCTAAGTCCTCTCTGCCAACTCAGCAACTCAACTTATTATGACTCTGGCACAATTAATATCCTCTCGCGCAGAATAACAGGTCAGCTCTCATTTATCACCGAAAATAATATATCTATATTTATCTCTGCACACATACAGCTTATCGAACAATTCACAATCACTAAATTAATGACATTCTCAATTCTATAGACTATTGCTGCCTCACCCCACTAACACTAGTTACTTCTCTCTTACCATCTGACAGTCTGCCTATTTAACTAAATTACATAAGAATAACAATTGAAGTAAAGATGAGGTTAATTCAAAAGTCTAACATTCAAACATACAAATGTTGTGACAAGTAGAATAATATTAGAGTCAAAGAATAAAATGTCTCAGGACAAATAACAATTAGAATGATACATAGATTTATTACATATGAAGCTGTAATTTTTTTAGTATAAATTTCCTTTTAGTTATCAATTAAATCATCTCTAGCATATTTCTGGTATTTTATCAACCTCAGGATAAAAATCAAAGCTGTCACTGGCAGGGTTTGAACTATGAGGTATCAATATAGATGCACTAAAACCTTCACTTTATAGTACTGCCTCAGCTGTTTTAATGTTTGTTTATGAATGTATACACACAACTATATTGATACCTTTTAGAGTGAAAAATGGACACGCCATAAACCAACAGACTTTGTAGTGCACATACATTGTATATACATTTACATGTGCATACTCTGTACACAGTCACACTGTCTTTGCATATAGATAGACAAAAACAAGGAAAGGCTTTGTATACACAAATTTAGACAAGAAAAAAAATGACCCAGAATAAATTAACACCAGAGATTTTGATAAAAAAAGAATGCAAATTATTTTTCAGTGTCATTCCATCAACTCTTGAGCCTTTCCCAACAGATTTTAATCTGTAAGCTACTCTATTTAAAAGCAGGGGATGAGCCTGTGTGTGTGTGTTTTGGTTTTGTTTTTTCTCCACATCAAAATATCAGTAAACTGTTTGCAATGTTTAGAGCCACAGTTAAAATACAAATTACTGCATTAAGAGAGGGTAGATACACATGTTTTATATATATATACACAGTTACATGGTTGAACAATAACTGGACATCGGCAACATTTTAGTTTAATGAAGGTACATGATTGTCTTTCCATGTTATGTCTATAAACGGCCACTTAGTTTCTAGGCAAGTCTTTATAGGTGTGCTCTCAACAACTATTTGCATATCATATTCTTCTTCCACCAGCAATGAAATGGAGCCTTCTTGGTAGGTAACCTAGAAAAAGTAAGAAGAGATATATATTTAATGTTATCACATGTAATTACTATTAACGATGCTTGAACCTTTCCTTTTACATTTTGTAACAGATTTATTTTTTGTTCTAAATAGTAAACTGATTTTCAAATGCAAAGCCTTAGACTTTTTTATGTTAGGAATAAATGAAGAGCTGCAATGTTCGTATTTTTCTTCAAAATATCCATGAAATTTTTTGAGTAAATATTAACTCTTTAAATCCCATGACATTTCATTATTGTAATCATATGAACTTGAATGACATTACAAACTGTTATTCCCTTATGCTTGAATGATTTTAAAGATATTCACTAATAAAAATGTAAATAAATTCCAAATGCTTAAATTTTATCAATTTCCAGCAATTAATACAGGACATATACCATTCAATTTAGATGCTTTAAAAATAATACTGTTTACTTCAGATTGTAAGCATACAAGTATGCATATGTATATTATCATCATCATCAATTAACGTCTGTTTTCCATGCTGGCATGGGTTAGACAGTTTGACAGGATCTGGCCCACTGTCCAGATTCCAGTTGTCTGATTTGGCTTGGTTTCTATGACTGGATGCCCTTCCTAGCGCCAACCACTTTACAGAGTGTGCTGGGTGCTTTTTACGTGCCGCCGCATGGGTACGTTTACTTAGCACCGGCAGGAGTGCATTTTACGTGGCACCGGCACCTGTGAGACAAAGACCTCTCAGCTGGGAGAGGGAGTGGGGGCATGGCCATAAAGGACATGCCTGTATGTCTAGATGGCTGCGATTTTACTTAGCTTGACATGTCTTCTCAAGTACAGCGAATCATCACAAGTCCCGGTCCCTTGTCATCTCCTCAGTGAGGCCCAGTTGCTGAAGATCCTTTCTCATCACTTTGTTCCGCGTCTTCCTGGGTCTACCCCTTCCACAGGTTCCCTTCACAATTAGAGATCGACACTTCTTTAAGTAGCTGTCCTCATCCATACGCATTCTTCTCTCTTGCACACATCTGATGCCTCTTAAATCATGTACACTCTGCCGTATATGCTCACTGACATTACCCATCCAGCAGAGCATGCTGGCTTTATTTCTTTCAAGCCTTTGCAAGTCCTCTGTAGTCATAGCCCATGTTTCACTGCCATGTAGCATAGCTGTACGTACAAAGGCATCATACAATCTGTCTTTCCCTCTCAGAGAGAGGCCCTTAATTACCAACAAAGGCAGAAGCTCTCTGAACTTTGCCCAGCCTGTTCTTATTCTAGCAACTATGCTGTCGGAACTTCCTCTTCTACTGCTGACTCAGTCGCCTAGGTAGCAGAAGCTATCTAAGGATCCCCCAAGCACTTGAGGAAGTCTATTCTCTGTGCATTTTTAGTGCTTATTGTACCCGCACATTTGCCACAAACAAAGACTATTTTCTCTGTTAACCTTCCTGTGACACCACTAGACCTCTTGTGTGTCTAAAGTTTGCACTGGGTACAATGTACAGAGTTCCTATCAACACCCTTCTTACATATCGAGCAGGGCCATCTCCCTGAAGAGACTTGTGATTTGTCTGTTTTCCTATTTACTAGGACTTAGGGAAAAAAATCAAGGTGAAAAATTATTCGAGGATTTAAAAAAACCCCGAAACGAGCTAAAATGATAATTAAAATCAAAATTTTAAAATGTGAAACTGTAATTTTAGGTGGTGCTTTAAGATTTGGCAGGTTAGCTATATATATATTTATAAGAGGTATGCGAATAAACAATGTTGTTGAATATGGAGTAAATGTGATTTGCATTGTCTTTAGGAATATATGGGATTATAATGAAAGAGTTAAAAGGTTGGAAAAGTCAAGGATAGAATGTTGATATAAAAAAGGTCGGTAGGTGGAAAACGTTTAACATAACACATATATTGGGGCGATATGTAAAACATTTCAAAGTCTTTTTCAAGTTCTTTTGTATCTTGGGTGGTATGAAGTAAAAAATTATTAGACGGGGGGGAATATGCAGTAATCAATAATAGCCAATATCCGATCAGTTAACCATATGGGATTATTTCGCAACTCATTAGATAATGAGAATTATGCCAACAGAAATTCAAAAGCTCGGGTCTTTGATTTAATGCAGGTTTATCTTGAAATAAGGTGAAGAATTTTTTGCTTAAACATAAATTGCATCTTATCGGGCTTCTGTATGATCCATGTCTGTATGGATTAGCTTTTTCTAAGATGGCCCATTGTATTTTAAAAGGGAAAGACCTTGTTTCTTTTAGTTGCCATATATGGTGTGCGAGGCTTGTTGAGGTTCTCTTCTCTGGATGTCTAAAAGAATTTCTGTGTAAATACAACCTGGTTTTGAAAAAATTTTCCGTAGAACCTGTGTATGTCTTGAATTCTTCTGCATTGACCATTTGGACTTTGGCCCTATACACTATTCCTTTGGTAAGGCAGTTTCCTTCCAAAGGACAGCTGCTTTGGCCTTTGCAGTTGCATCTTAGCTCCTCATTTACTGTGGTGCCGATATTTTTATTGAGGATTTTTATGTTATGCTGGTTTATCAAAGAGGCAAAGTTTCTGCAACAAGAATAGCTAAACTTAAGTGTTTTTCTATTGAAGATTCTATGGTATTTATGGCTGGCTGGAAAGTGCCTAGATACTAAATTTAAAAATTCCTTGCCAATATTGCTTCTAACAACTGTATTAAATGTTGGGTTGAACCATAAAACCTTTCTAGTCCTAGTTCTACAGGGTCTGCTATTGCTATTTTCATTTTGGCTATATTGGATTTTCTCTGAAAATCCGCTAAGGCATCGTTGTAATATGGAGCGCTATTTCTGAAGGCAGCTTCATCTGAGGATATTGCCGAGATGCGTTTTCCTATGTTACTGACTATATTTTTAAGGATAACAGGTGGGTGATTTGATCCTTTATCAATATAGTACAGTTTCTCGTTTGGTTTGTGGAAGGGCTTAAATCTATTTGAATCTAGATCTAAGTTGATATCTAGGAAGTTCACGTTATTTAGGTTTGTCTTTATTGTGATTTTTAAGAACATCCTTTGGAAAAATGCAATAAGATTCTTCCTTAGGCCATCTAGTTTGTGTCCATTCATGCCATGGGTGATTATAAGGCCGTCATCCCTGTATAATCCTACATCTAAGGAAGGAAATTCTAATTTGAAGTTATATAAAATATAGATGCCTAATAACGTGCATAATTCCGCACCATCATATGCACCCATCAGGACATCGAACAAGGATTCTCCACTCTTTTTGATCCAGGTGGAGTCATTGAAAAAAAGTAGAGATTTTCTGACATGCAAAATGGTGTCAATGTCAGAGTCACTGATGGTTACATATTCCTTAGCAAAATTTATTGCTTTAAGAAGTAGGGGTTTGAATATGGATGGGTAAAAATCCACTATGTCAAATTGTGTAAATTTACAGTTATTCCTATCACTAATGGACTTAAACCAATTTATAACAGACTTACTATTGCCCCAAATGTGTAAATCTAGTCTCTTATTTAACTTATTTAATATGGTATCTAATATACTTTTGCTGACTAATCCTGTTTCTGTTTTGGCTGGGTTAGTAAGTTTGGATTTGGGGTTTCTGCTGAAATTATTTTTATAGTCCTTAAGGGTAATAAAGGGGATGCGTGGGGGAGGTACTCTATTCTATCACTGATGCTAAGTTTGGAAGCGATTCTTTTTGTTTCAAGGTTCACCTCTTTGTATAAGCTGTTGTTTGATTTTTTTATATGTATTTGTGATATTGTTTGAAATAAGTCTACTATAATAGCTTTTATCAAATGGCGAGCGCTATTCTTCGACAGAAGAAAACAAGACAATGTGAACGTAAACAAATACGATTTGAAGTCTAGGAAAAATCCACCACCCATCAAGGAATTAGAACCTTTCGAGAAGAACCTCTTTGACCTGGTAAGAAATATTAAATTCTATAGAACCTGTAACACATTTCAAAAAAACATGAATAAAAAAAAATTAACAATATAAAGAACACAGACAAAATGTTTGTAAAATTAGACAAAACAAAAAATTTACACGCAGTTGATAAAAGCTATTACAGTACACTTATTTCAAACAATATCATAAACACTGTCGTTTGCTTTTATATATGTATTTGTGATATTGTTTGAAATAAGTCTACTGTAATAGCTTTTATCGACTGTGTGTAAATTTTTTGTTTTGTCTAATTTTACAAACATTTTGCGTATGAGCAAGAAATCAAGCATATATATATGTGTGCATGGACAAATGTAAATACATGTGATATATGCAATAAAATTATATATGTGTATGTACAAATGTGTATGTATATCTGGTCTGTATGTACACAGAGGCAAATATGTACAAATATATATATTACACCTGTCTTCGTTCTCTTGTTTATTGTTTTTATGTCAATTTCAACTATATATATATATATATATATATACGCATGAGCAAGAAATCATGTACATATATGTGTGTATGTACAAGGTGTGTGGGTATGTGGGTAGGTAAGTCGTCAGGATGTATGTAAGCATGTAGGATTATTTGTATTTTATATTTTATTTTTTGTATGTTCTTTGTTCGTTAAGTGCTTGTGTGTGTGGAGGAGACTACAAGGAAGAGGGATAGTTCAGACCCAAAGGTGTCTGGGTTTGTAGGGAGAAAATGTATCACTGTTCCAGTTGTAGTCTGGTGTTGGTGGACCCACGGTGCAGAGCCAGGCCGAAGACAGTGAGGTGTGAAGTGGAATGACCGACAGAGCAAAAATGGCGGGCAGCCTGTCAAGTATGTATGTGTGTGTATGTGTGCGTGTGTACCACTTGAAGATTTCGGCAGCAAACAGAACAGAACTCAAATCAATAGCATTATAAAATACTTCTTGAAATATATGACACAATGGTTATGAGATTTCAAGTGCTGGAGTGTTGGTTCAAATTTCACTACAGTCACTGTACAACATACATATTTCTATTTGTTGATGAAACAAGTTCCATTGTTACTTCAGAGTGGAGAGATTAGTAATAGGACATTCCTTTTCTATTTTTTATATACACTTATCACACACTGTAATGTGGTTGGCATTAGGAAGAGCATCCAGCTGTAGAAACCAAGCCAAATCAGATGGTGCAGCTCTCCAGCTCTGGTCAAACCGTCCAACCCATGCCAGCATGGCAAACGGACGTTAAAGGTTGATGATGATGATGATTATTCCTGTTTACAAGGCTGGGAAAGGGTGTTGTTGTGGGAGAGGGCAACTATTTTCACAGAAGGATGCCCTTCTTACCACTAAACACTCAGCGTGAGGTAGGTGTGGAACTTACATATAAAGGCAAACTGCAACAACAGAGTTATCTACCTTACTCGAAGGAATTTCACAACAGTTGTTATTCGTGTGACCACAAACCAACAACTATCTGTATGCAGTCTCTTGAATTGTTAGAAATAATAGGGTACAGGGACGGCTGAGTGAAGTTTGCAATTAAACCATGTGATTTCAGGTTCATTTCCACTGTATGGCACCTTGGGCAAATGTCTTCTATTGTAGCCCCGAGTGGGTATGAACCATTTTTGCATCATTGATTCACTGCTGGCTTACCTGACATCACAAACGTTTTAATGCTTGTCTTGTTCTCCTCTCCTTTCTCTCTATTTATGTGTGAGCATCTAGTCATGGTTCTATATATATATGTAATCTCTCTCTCATATATATATATATCATCATCATCATCATCATCATTATTTTTAGTGTCTGTTTTCCATACTGGTATGGGTTAGACGGCTTAACTGGAGAGCTGCACCAGACTCTAGTCCTATTTAGCTTGGTTTCTACGGTTAAATGCCCCTTCCTAACACCAGCTACTCCAGAGAGTGTACCGGATGCCTTTAACGTGTCACCGGCACAGGTGTTTTTTTAACGTGTCACTGGCAAGAGTGCTTTAACGTATCACTGACACAAACATGGGCTTCTTTCAGTTTCTGTCTACCAAATCCACTCACATGGCTTTGGTCGGCCCGAGGCTATAGTAGAAGACACTTGCCCAAGGTGCCACGCAGTGGGACTAACCTGGAACCATGGGGTTGGGAAGCAAGCTTCTTACCACGCAGTCACGCTTGCGCCTATTATATATGTATATATACAACAGGCTTCTTTCAGTTTCCGTCTACCAAATCCACTCACAAGTCTTTGGTCAGCCCAAGGCTATAATTGAAGACACTTGCCCAAGGTGCCACGCAGTGGGACTGAACCTGGAACCATGGGGTTGGGAAGCAAGCTTTTTACAACACAGCCACGCCTGCGCCTAACGTGTGTGTCTCGTTATTCTGGGTTGTCCTTCATTCTTGTAAAGTAGAAAGTATTTGTGGATTCATTGTCTGTGGGAACCTCTTGCTTTGGTTTTCTTCATAAGGAACCTAATGAAACTTGGACAATGCTTAGATTTTGGTGCCTAGTTTTGAGGGATTTGGTGGTATATGTATATATATATTTTACTTGTTTCAGTCATTAGACTGCAGCCATGCTGGGGCACCGTCTTGAATTTTTTAGTAGAATGAATCAACCTCAGTACTTATTTTTCAAGTCTGGTACTTATTCTATCGATCGCTTTTGCTGAGCTGCTAAGTTACAGAGACGTAAACTAATAAGCTAACCAACACCGGTTGTCAAGTGGTGGTGGGGGACAAACACAGACACAAGGACATACACACATATATATATATGACGGGCTTCTTTCAGTTTCTGTCTACCAAATCCACTCACAAGGCTTTGGTCAGCCCAAGGCTACAGTAGAAAACACTTGACCAAGATGCCATGCAGTGGGACTGAACCCGGAACCATGTGGTTGGGAAGCAAGCTTCTTACCATACAGCCACACCTATATATATATATCATCTTCATCATCCTTTAACGTCCGTTTTCCATGCTGGCATGGGTTGGACAGTTTGAGCAGAGCTGAAGAGCTGCACCAGGTTCCAGTCATGATTTGACTTGGTTTCTACAGTTGGATGCCCTTCCTAATGCCAACCACTTTACAGTGTGTGTGTGTGTGTGCTGTGTGCTTTTAATCTGGCACTACAGGAGCACTCTAACCCTTTAGTATTTAAACCAGCCCAAATGTTTTGCCTATTTTATGTTCAAACTAGCCAGATCCAGCCTCTCTCACCTACCCTACAATGTCATTCTAAAACTATACAATCACGTCATAAAACATCTCAAAGCTACGAGAAAATGCAGGATTAATTAAAAACGGTGTAATTAAATAAGCATCACATTTGATAAAGTAATCTGAATACTAAAGGATTAATGTGGCACTGGCACGAGTGCTTTTAACGTGGCACAGCCATTGTTTAGTTTTCTTCATAGGTAACCTAATTAGGCTTGGGCAATGCTTTAGATATTGGTGTCTAGTTTTTGGAGGTTTGGTGGCATATATATCATCATCATCATCATCATCATCCTTTAACGTCCGCTTTCCATGCAAGCATGGGTTGGACGGCTTGACTGGAGCTGGCAAGCCGGGGCTAACACCATGCTCCTGTCTGGTTTGGCTTGGTTTCTTACGGCTGGATGCCCTTCCTACTGCCAACCACATTTACAGTGTGTGCTGGGTGTTTTTAACGTGTCACCGGCACCGATATATATATATATATATATATATATATATACAATGGGCTTTATTCAGTTTCCGTTTACCAAATCCACTCACAAGGCTTTTGTCAACCCAAGTGGAGAACACTTGCCCAAGGTGCCACACAGTGGGACTGAACCCATAACCATGTGGTCAGGAAGCAAGCTTCATACCACACAGTAATGAAAATACCTGCACCTTTGTGGAACATAAATTAACATAAAATTTTGTCCGAAGGTTTTAATTTAGATCACTTTAACCCTTTTGTTACCATATTTCAATAGAAATTTGGTAACAAAAGGGTTCAGTTTCTAATGAAATAGATTGTCTCTGTTTCAATTAAGTTTGAAGATAATGAAAATTTTAGGAAATAAATATGCTATTATTATTAAGCTGGTGTTTAGGCAGTGAGCTGGCAGAATCGTTAGCACGCTGGGAAAAATGCTTAGCAGCATTCCTTCCAACTTTATGTTCTGAGTTCAAATGCCACTGGGGTTGACTTTGCCTTTCATCTTTTTGGGGTCGATAAAATAAGTACCAGTTGAGTACTGGGGTTGATTGAATTGACTATCCTTATCCCCCAAAATTTCAGGCCTTTGTGCCCAGTATAGAAAGGATTATTAAGCTGGTGTTTAAAACAAATCAACATGAAATATTAATGGAACGTTTAAATTTAGATCACTTTAACTCTTTCGTTACCATATTTCTATAGAAATTTAGTAACAAAGGGTTCAATTTCTAATGAAATATATTGCCCCTGTTTCAATTAATTTTGAAAATAATGACCATTTTAGGGAATAAATATGCTATTATTAAGCTGGTGTTTAAAACAATTCAACATGAAATTTTGATTGAAGAAAGATTTGATTTATATCCCTGTTAGACAGGAAATTTGTATCATAGAACCAGAGGAGGTCTCAGGTAGGTTGGTATCAAAAGAATGGTTTGAACAGAAGAATCAATAACATTGGTAATTTTCCTAAACTACCAAGAAATAAGTAATTTCTTTTTACTGGCCTATGGTGCTAAACAAATAAAGTTGATGTTTGCCAAAAACTGAAGTCATATTTGGAACCAACCCATAGCCTCAAACCCAAATTTATCTAAAACTGCCATAACCTCTAAGAATATAAATTGTCGCAGACCAATGTTTGAGATGTCAATCATCATCATCAACACCACCACCACCATCATTGCCCTCCTCCTCCTCCTCCTCATCATCATCATCATTTAACGTCTGTTTTCCATGCTGGCATGGGTTGGTCAATGGCATTTATAAATTGCACCTTAACCCTTTAGCATTTAAACCGGCCCTATCCGACCCAAATATTCTACCTGCTTTATGTTCAAACTGGCCATATCTGGCCTCTCACACCTACCATACAATGTAATTCTAAAGCTATACAATCACACCATTAAAATCTCAAAGCTATGAGATGATGCATGATTAATTCAAAACAATGTGAATAAATAAGCATTACATTTGGCAGAGTAATCTGATTGTTAAAGGGTTAAACTGGCCTCTCACACCTACCCTGCAATGCCCTTCTGAAAATAAACATCATTGAAATCCCAAAGCTATGAGATAATGAATGATTAATTCAAAACAATTTGAATGAATAAGCATTTTATTTGACAGAGTAATCTGATTGCTAAAGGGTTAAACTGGCCTCTCACACCTACCCTACAATGCCCTTCTGAAAATAAACATCATTGAAATCCCAAAGCTATGAGATAATGCATGATTAATTCAAAACAATGTGAATAAATAAGCATTAAATTTAACAGAATAATCTGATTGCTGAAGGGTTAAACTGGCCTCTCACACCTACCCTACAATGCCCTTCTGAAAATAAACATCATTGAAGTCCCAAAGCTATAAGATAATCCATGATTAATTCAAAATAATGAGAATAAATAAGCATTATACTTGACAGAGTAATATGAACGCTAAATGGTTAAAGGGGTTTATCACAGAACCAGTGGCTTGTCCCAGACTGCTTAGTATCAAAAAGGGTTAAATAGTCTACAACAAACATTTTAATCTTCTGCACTGAATAAATCCTTTTTTCACTGATTCACGCAGCTTGGCTCTGATCATTGATTGGTTTTTGCATTCACTGAACAAGCTTATATTGTACAAATATTTGATTGAAAACGCTAAAATAATCAATCAGTTATTTCTTGTGTAGGACATCGTCGAAGCTGAAGGACAACTGTGATGGACATTCATCATTAGTTGACCAATCTGCTTTCAATGTTGTTCTCATTTCGTGTCAAGGTCACTAGTTTTCATTGAATTTGATATTACATTTAACCAAATACTCATTAATTTGGGGAAATAGCTGGGGTTTTTTGGGGGTTTTTTTTTTGCATTGCAATGTTCCTTCCAGTTTGATAAGAAATTTGGACTTTTGTTTTTTGTGAATAAATCACTAATACTTCTGCTGGCTCCGCACTTCTGGATTGCAAAAATAAACTTACAGAATAATAATAATAATAATAATAATGGTTTCTGATTTAGGCACAAGGCCAGCCATTTTGGGGGAGGGGGTTAGTCGAT
>JAOPUL010000002.1:16066534-16083667 GCA_027564515.1 Octopus rubescens | reverse complement strand
ATGCTTTCAGAACTTCCTTCTCCACTGCTAACTTGGTCGCCTAGGTAACAGAAGCTATCTACTACTTCTAAGGATCCTGCCCCCAAGCACTTGAGGAAGTCTATTTTCTGCATATTTTTAGTGCTTAGTGTACCTGCACATTTGCCACACCCAAAGACTACTATCTCTGTTAACCTTCCTGTGATACCGCTACACCTCTTATGTGTTCAAAGCTAGCACTAGGTACAACATATAGAGTTTCTACCAACACCCATCTTATATATAGAGCAGAGCCATCACACTGAAGGGACTTGTGATTTCTCTGTTTTGCTACTTACTAGGATTTTGGTTTTTGATAAATTAACTCTAAGGCCCTTAAATTCCAGACCTTGCTTCCACATTTGAAATTTCTTCTCTCGGTCAGGTAGTGATTCAGTTATAAAAACAAAGTCATCAGCATAGAGGAGCTCCCAAGAGCAGCCAGTCTCGAATTCCTCTGTTAAGGTCTGGAGGACTATGATAAACAAGAGGGGGCTGAGAATCGATCCTTGGTGAACACTTACTTGTACACTAAATTCATTGCTAAACTCATTGCCAATCTTTACCTTACTGGCAGCATCCCTGTGCATAGCTTGTACAGCTCTCACCAACCACTCATCAGATAAGGGGACGGGGAACCCTATCAAAGACTTTCTGCACGTCAACAAAAGTCAAGTACAGAGGTTTATTTTTGGCCAAATACTTCTGCAGTTGCCTTACCAGGAATATAGCATCAGTCGTGCTTCTCTCAAGCACAAAACCAAACTGCATCTCATCTAGGCTAACTCTCTTCCTAATTAGTTGAGCTATAACTTTCTGTAACTTTCATTGCTTGGTCCAACAATTTGATACCTCTAGTTATTTTTATTTCTGTCTAAGGCATCACCTTTACCTTTATAGCAGTTGACTATGGTTCTGCTACACCAGATGTTGAGTACAACTCCCTTGTGGACAACCTGATTAACTATACGGGTGACTAGGCCATATCCCACTGCACCAGATATTTTAAGCATCTCAGCAGTGATTTCTAAAGGGCTGGGGGCCTTCCCTGCCTTTATATCCTTAATTGCTTTATCTACCAAGCTACTGCCGATTTGGATAACTGGTCCCTCTGTTAGTTTTACATTAGGCAGACTCTCCTTCCCCCATGCATTCTCTACATTTAGCAGCCTTTCATAATGGCATTTCCAAGCCTCTTTCTTTGCAGAATCACTAACTGCAAGTGAACCATCATCTAAGTGGACACACTTCTCTCCTACAATATCATGATTTTCTCTCTCACACTGTCTTGCAATCCAAAACACTTCAAGCCTCTGGTCCTCACGCCACTGAGCATTGGCAAACTTCTTCCTTTCTGATTCTTCCCTGGCTAAATATACCTGTCTCCTAGCTATCTGACATAGTTCTCTGCTACCACCACACTTCCAGTCCTTTCAGACCTGTTTCTTTGCTCTAATGGCCCTGTCAACTACACTGTTCCACCACCATGTCACCTTAGGTCAAGGAAAGACTTTGCACCAGCCACAAATTTGGTCTATGGCCCTCAACAAGTTGTCCCGTAGGAATCTCCAGTTGTCCTCCACGTTGTATGTTACTATATCCTCCTCTTTTTCATCAATTGCTTCAAGTAAGATGTCTCTATATCTCTGACCATTCAGAGGATCCTTAAGCTTCCAGACCTTTCTTTTCCACACTGGTTGTCTTCTTGGCAGCCTTCTAGCCCTGAGTCTGAAGTCAGTAGCAACTAATCTATGTTGAGGGTGCACTCTTCACCTGGGAAGGTTTTATCATTTATAAGCAGCCATCTTTCCCATTTTCTGGTGAGGATGTAGTCAATCTAGCTAGTGTGTCCACCAGATTGATAGGTGAACAGGTGACTGACAGGTTTCCTGAAGTTAGTATTGCCAATCATAAGGTCATTTGCATCACAAAACTCCAGCAGCCTGGTTCCCTCCTCATTGCGGGAACCAACTCCGTTGCCTCAATGCACGCCATGGAAGCCACACAGATGTTGTCCAATATGCCCATTTAAGTCATCAGCCACAAAGAGAAGGTCATTGTCATTTGTCAATGAGGTAGTCTACAAAAGTGTGTCATAAAAGCAGTCTTTCTGTTCATTTGGTAGTCTCGTTTGAGGGGCATAGGCTGAAATAATAGTTGCTGTTCCACTTTGCAAAACTAGTCTGAGCTTAAGTATTCTATCACACACTCGATTGCCATAACCCATTTCTCAGCAAGAAGTATGCCCACACCACCAACACCATCACTGTTACCTACCCCGAAGATTTTATACCTATGCTCTCTGTCTGTGAGGAATCTGGCAGAACCTTCCTTCCACCTTACTTCTTGGATGCAACACACATCTACATGCCTCCGTTCAAGCATCTTAACAATCTCACCAGACCTACCTTTCAATGTGCCCACATTCAGTGTGCCAACTCTAAGGGTGAGGAAGGGGTGGCCGGGGACAGCGTTCTGCATCTGAAAAGAAAATTTGCATGGGCGTTTCCCAGACATATCGTAAAAGTTCAAATAGGTTCCAACCTGCATTTAATTCACCGTCATTTATTTGCTTCAGACTTGCCGCGTTTACCAGAAGAAGAGGCAGTGGTATAGACCACTGGATAGAAGTGAGAGGTGAAAGAGAGCATTCCGATACAGAGAAGGTTCTAGGAGAAAGACTTCCGGTATAGGTGATGGGGGCGGGTTGAACGGGCGCACCACGAACAGGAGAATAGGATGATATTTACAGGGAGCAGCAGGGGAAAAATAATAGGGGTTCTATTCAGATAGAAGTAATAACCTCGTGCTGATTTCAAAACAACCAACAGGTAGCATGGCTGCCCTGCACCAAAGATAGAATAAGGAGGCCAAAATAAAATATTCAAAACAAAATGAAAAGACGAAAAAACAGCACATTTTCACGAGGATATATATATATATATATATATACATACACACACAAAACTATATGCATAAATATGTATGTGTGTGTGTTGTGTGTGGTGTAAAGATAATACACATAAACAAAGACAACATAGGAAGAATGAAGTCCGACAAATATGGTATTAAGAAACTTCAATGGTGAAAGAGTGTCTTTTAATGTTTTGAGTGTTAGTCCTTTATCTCAAAAAAAGGAAAAGTATAAGCAGAGTGACACAAAAATAGAGTGTATTTATGCATACATATATAACCACAAAAAAATAAAAGGCGAAGGATTAGGAGGAAGGCGAAGGGTTAGAAACCAGTTGGGAATGCTATTCTAGAATGAAGGAAAGAGCAAATGCATAGGTACATGTATCAGAGTTTATCTCTGTTTAGAAAAAAGCATAAGAGGGAGTGAGGTGTGCATGTGTGTGTTAGTGCAGTGTATGTATGTGTATAGGCATGTGCAACTGTGGAAGTATAGTGGCATAGGTTAATGGAGGTGGGGGTGTTGGTGTGTATAATTGTTCAGTGGATAATATGAAAGCACGGAGATTAAAGTGGTGAAAGTATGTGTAAGTGTGTGGAGGAATAAAGGTATTGATGAAACACAAAAGATAGAAAGAGTCAAGTGGAAGATGTTAGTGATGAGTGCAAGTGCAAAACAAGTAGGAATGGGAAAACAAGGCAGGCAGCTGCAAAACAAAGAAAGTTTAAATCAAAATTAGGAAATTGGAGAAAAATGTTTGAAATCAGTGCTGAGAAGAGAAGAATGAGAAAGAATCCACAAAATTGGCAAAAGATCCAGAAGATGGTAAAATGTTCAGTAAATGGTACAATTTGAGAAGATGGAAGAGATGAAATAACTTGGAACATGAAGGTGCAATGCCAGATGTTATTATGCATGTGGTGCAGAGAAAGAAAGTAGGAAGGGAACAAAAATAGTCTTTTTTTAGAGAAGAGTGAATATAAGAAGCAGGAGAAAAAAATGGTATGCATGTTGGCCAGCTAAAGAGTAGAAGTAACAGATAGGAGGGAAGAAAGAAAAGAGTGAATCAAAGATACCAGCCAAAACAAGGAGTACTCAAGTGTAGAAGCAAGAATCATATCATTTAACATGTTTTCCATGCTGGGTTGGACAGTTTGACAGGATCCAACAAGCCACAGAAAAAGCTTAAGGAAAAACTGAGTCATACAGTATGATTGAAAACAATCTGCAAACTATTTTCCTCCCTCTATTACCTGACTAATGGTATGTTTTCATCAGAAAAAAAATATATTTAGAAAATTTGTCTTCTTTCCATCTAATTTTAATATGGCCCTGAAAATTTTCACTACTACAGAAATCAGTATTCAAAATATTATCAGACAGAAGAGCTTCAAATTTTGTCTTCATAACTTGAAGGCATGTATAATGTTTGAAAAATTGAACAAAAGTGTTTTCACAACATTTTGGTTGTCACAAGGTATCACCTGATTAAGGCTTATAGAGTTAATATCATAGGAAAGTAGATATCCTGGACGCTTTAAATTAAAGCAAACTGTTGCTCATTGCCTGCACAACATACAGCCCAATGGAGCTTAATCAAACTCAGTTCAAGATTAACTTGATAATATTTGTTTTAAAAAATAAAACAATTATTCAAAATTAAAAATAAAAGCATTTAAAATAATTTTCTTTATATGAACATTTACTAAATGAGCAGAAAATTTTCAAAACTTTTTCCTACTCTATCTAGCTCAATATTACAATTGTCATAAAGGCGGTGAGCTGGCAGAATCATTAGCACACCAGGCAAAATGCCTAACAGCATTTTGTCTATCTTTACGTTCTGAGTTCAAATTCTGCCAAGGTTGACTTTGCCTTTCATCCTTTCAAGGTTGATAAAATAAGTACTAGTTGAACACTGGGGGTCGATGTAACCAACCCCTTCCCTGAAATTGCTGGCCTTGTGCCAAAATTTGAAACCAATATTACAATTGTCATAGAGAAAGATGAATTGCTCAAGAAACACAAATTTGTATTGCATGAGAACTACAAATAGACCGATGAAATGTGTGGTGTTACAGTTGGAGACTAATACAAAGGAAACATTGTAGGATAACAAATAAAAAGTATGAAATTGATTTACCTTTGTTTGTGGACATGATTGAGAAAGTCCATTGTAATGAAACACTATAAAGCGATTTGGACAGCCTTGACTTCCTTCTTCAGGATAAAATTCTTGCATAAAACTGCTTAACGTGATGATTCCAAGGTTCTCTGAATCCAATTTGTTCCGCACCACATCAACACTTAAATATTTAAGAAACCAAATAGCAGCAAAAATGTAAATAAGATTGACACCAAACTTGTATACTGTTAAAACAGTTATAACAATATAATCAATACTACCAGCTCAACCTATATTTTTTAATATTTTAATATAAATTATGTTCTTGACATTTAAATATTAGAAGTAAAAAAAACCAGACCAGATGTTTTATGGTTTATAGTTCTATGACTCATGTTTTTGAGTTTGGCTCTCAATGAAGATAACTTTGCAGTATATTTTAACTGACTTAAGAAGTTTATAACACTTTTATTCTGTCCGAGGTCCATATGTCCGTCCCTGTCTATCCGTGGTCAACATGTCCTTCTATCCTAGGTCTATATATGTCTTGTCCGTCGGACCAACAATTGCTTGTGTGCTGGTGCCACATAAAGCACTAGCGCCAAGAATCCGGTGCCGGTGGCACATTAAAAGCACCCAGCACACAGTGTAAGGTAGTTGGCGTTAGGAAGGGCATCCAGCCATAGAAACCAAGCCAAATCAGACTGGAACCTGGTGCAGTCCACGGCTTGCCAGCTCTGGTCAATCCTTCCAACCCATGCTAGCATAGAAAACGAACATTAAAGGATGATGATGATATATAAATATCATTGAGCAGTATATTTCTGGTTATGGCATATAACTGGTCAGAATGTCTGAGGAGTCATGAATATTGCAGTGCAACAGTGCGAAACTGACAGTAACATTGCCATAATCAGTAATATACTGCTCAACGATACATAAAAATATAACTGCTCAATTGAGGGTGATTGTTTTTTTCTGATTTATGACCAACTAATTGATTATACATATGTGTATGTGTGTGTGTGTGTGTGTGTGTGTGTGTGTGTATGTATGTAAACTTTGAGTATTCAAAGAGTACAATTGTATTTAACCCTTTTACTGCCATATTATGTCGATTGGTTCCCATCATTATTTTTAAGTTGCACACTCTATAGTATCGCCTAATTGTTATTGGTAGGTTTTGTTCTCTTTATGTATTGCTATGATTTATAGGGAATCAACAACTTAACTTGACTGGAACAAAATTTTTTTTGTCAACTAAAGTTGAATACGGTGCCTACATGGGAATTCGACTAAAGTCGAATACCTCTTTCTCTCTTTCCAGCTGAGGAAGTCATGTATCTTCTTTTCAGCAAAACATCTGTTCCTGTTCCTCACTCTTAAGACTTTGTAGAAAACCACCTCCCTCAATACTACACCCCCACTCAATTGAGGGGGTCTCGTCTTGCAAATTACTCTATGATCTCACTAGTGCTGATGCCATGAAAAAAAGCATTCAGTACACACTGTGAAAGTGGTTAGCATTAAGAAGGGCATCTAGCTGTAGAAACCATGCCAAAACAGACATAGGTGCTTGTCCAACCCATGCCAGCATGGAAAACAGACATTAAACAATGATGATTGAAAAGCATGTGCTCTCACTTTAATTAGAATTTTTTAAGCTACAAATTCCTTCAATAAATATGTATATATGCACCTCCCACAACCCATCCATACTTACCACCATTGTATTCCCCACCCTCCACTCACCCTCAGGTACCTACCTGCACACAATATGTCTCTGTTCAATTCCTTTTCCACAACATATCCTCCTAATACCTCCTCCCTCTACCAGTGCCCACACATTACATACCTCCACTTCTTGAAATCTTGTGAACTCACCCATCCACTCACCCTCTCCAGTCCTCAATCCACTTCACTTTCTACACCTCCCTGTAACTTGGGTGTACAACTCCTTCCCCCTCCCCAGCACATCTTCACCATCTTTTCCCTATCTCCATCTAAAGTAGCCGTGTTTCTCTAATGCAAGACACCTTTTCTGTCACTCAATACTACTCCCCACAGTTGAGAGGTCTTGTCCTGCAACTTACTTGATGACCTCACTGCTTCTGGTGCCATGTAAAAAGTACCCATTACACTCTGTGAAGTGGTTGGCATTAGGAAGGACATCCAACCATAGAAACCATGCCAAAACAGACAGCAGAGCTTGGTGCAGTCTTCTGACTTGCCAGCTTTTGTCAAACCACCCTACCTATGCCAGCATAGAAAATAGATGTTAAATGATAATGATGATGATGTGTATAAAGAATTTATTAATTCACACATTGTATGATGGTAATCCCAATCTTTAGCATCACCATGAGTAAGTTTACAACCACAACATTTTACATTGAGACATTTGTATATTTTTGATGCAATTGGTTTTACTTCTCTTACAACTATCCACACAACTTTGAGTCTTGGATGAAATTTGTTTAACAAGCTAATTGCATTGAGGTAAGAAGAGTTTGTAATAAGAATTGAATTCATGAACATGTGTGATCTGTAGCCTAGCAGTTTAATCTTATAATTGCTAGATGATTATCCTTAACTAAATTGGTTTTAAGCTATCTTGATTATTTTTTCTAACATATAAAATAAAAATATTAAGAGTTTTGGAAATTAAGTAAGGTTTAAATTCGTAGACACATGTAGTCTAAATTTAGTTTTAAACTTTATTAATTTTTCCAAAACACTTAACATTCTTTTCATATATTAGAAAAAAATATACCAAGATAGTCTAAAAACAAATATAAATGCTAATAACGATCATTATTAACTGGATTTGTTTTTAGGTCAGCTTGATTAAGCTCATTCTATTGTATAAAACAAAAATATGAAGTGTTTTGGAATTCTGAGATAACAATTCACTCAATATACCTGACTGGGTGTATTAAGTGAATATAATGAAAGAGAATAGAAATAGTTTAAGTTATTAATCATTTTCTATACTATTATTAGTGATACACAAAAGATAGATTCAGACTATTGTTGAATATGCTAAATACAAGAATAAATACAAGGATAACTTACAATTCTTTTTCTGAACCCAGATCTAATTCCTGTAAAAGCTGTCCCAGAGAAGAAGTAGATATAAAACCATTACCTGTACAGAGAAAAGAAAAAAAAAAAAAATCATTTTTCTTTCAAAATACATTTGACAACATCACTTTACTTAACAAAAATACAAGATCAAAAAGAAACCTAACTTTTAAAACTGCTCTTTATTGCAGTCCTGTGTATGGGATAACTCTGACCTTGAAGTCTAATAGTAACCACGTCATACCATGTCAGTTAGTTATCAATCTGCACATGCTTGAATGATTTGTTACAAGTTGAACAATGAAGGACTTGGAAGAGCAATGTGTTTGTGTGAAATTCGGTCTGAAATAGGAGGCTGGGGACCCTTTTACAGAAATGTTTCTAATGTTGCAACAGGGCTATGTAAAGCTTGTTGCAACATTGGAAAAAGACATTGAGCTGTACACAATCTCACAGTAATAGCAGCATTTCAAATTGTGAATGATTGGAGAATGATCACATTGTAAAAAGGTGTGCTGCAACCAAATAAAGCTCAAATGTGAGGGTGATATTGATTGTCTTTTTTGATTGGAAGGCTGACTTCATCATGACTTTGTTCCACATGGTCAGATGACAAATAGTTTTATTTGGATGTTCTGAGATGTTTGAGAAAGGTAGAGCAAAGGACGAGACCTGCAGAATGGAAAAGCAAAACCTGGATGCTGCCCTACAACAACACATCAACCAACACGTCACTATCCATGATTTTTTTAGCAAAGCATAAGATAACTCTTGTCCTTCAGTCACCATACGGAATTTTTTTGGCACCAAAAATTTAAATCCTACCTGAAAGGTTACCAATTTCAGACAATAGAAGAAAATTTGCCAAAGAAACACATTACCTTGAATGTTTCCAGGAACAGTAATTTTATATGAAGCTGACCTAAACAATTTCAATAGCTGAAGACAAACTTAATAACTTTATTTTAACTGACCTTCATTATCAAATTTTTGAAACACCTGTTTTGCTGTCATTTCTTGAGTAGCAGGGAAAACTATTCCCTTCTCCTGGAAATAGAAAAGAGTTAATGCAAGAAAAAAGATATATAACATTCATTGTTGTTTTAAGACCCTACAATAAATTAAGTCCATTTAAACCATTATTTAACTGAAATTAACTAGGCTTCAATTGGCAAGCTGAGTAACATTTTAATGCACATCACACAACATTGATCTCTACCCCTATAAATATTTTCCTGTATTGGTACAACTGTCATCATTCAAAGTAACAAATTTCAAAATTTTGGTGCAATTTGCCAATTTCATTATAAAAGAACTTTATAGTATTTTCTGCAGCAAGTTCTAGAAATGAGTTTAAAGCTGCCACACTAATTTCACTTTATATTTTTTAAAGATCTACTTTAGTTTGTTAAAGGATGATGATGATGATGATGATAGATTTTATCACTTGGTACTCAGTACGCTGAATCTGCAACCCAGTTTCAATATTAACTGTGGTAAATTCATTTTACCTATGAGGTCACTAATACTCTTGGGAACAATATGAGTTTCATAACTAGCAAAAATAGTAACTGATTCTATTTTATCACATTTGCAAGTGTTGAATGAAATATTAAAGCTGTATTTATTATGAGTAAAAAAATATATTTATATATAGGCACAGGCATGGCTGTGTGGTAAGAAGCTTGCTTCCCAACCACATGATTCTGGGTTCAGTTCCATTGCGTGGAACCTTGAGTAAGTGTCTTCTACTATAGCCTCAGGCTTACTAAAGCCATGAGTGGATTTGGTAGACAGAAACTGAAAGAAGTCCATCGTATATCATCATCATCTTTTAATGTCCGTTTTAGGATAATGATGATGATATACGATGGGCTTCTCTCAGTTTCTGTCTACCAAATCCACTCACACGGCTTTGGTCAGCCTGAGGCTATAGTAGAAGACACTTACTCAACGTTCCATGCAGTGGAACTGAACCCAGAACCATATGTGTGTGTGTGTGTGTGTGCGTGTGTGTGTCTTTGAATCTATGTTTGTCCCCCACTACCGCTTGACAACCAGTGTTGGTGTGTTTACATTCCCGTAACCTAGCAGTTCGGCAAAAGAGACCGAAAGAATAAGTACCAGGCTTTATAAAGAAAAGAAAATAAGTAACGGGGTCGATTCATTCAACTAAAAATTCTTCAAGGCAGTGCCCCAGCATGGCCACAGTCTAATGACTGAAACAAGAAAAAGATAAAAGATTATATGTAAAGGATTCCTCATTATGTGCATGTTTTATTACATGCACTTTCAGAAATATATAATTTGAATAATTTGAAATATAAAGTATAAAAGAAGTAGTTTGTTATGTAAAAAGACACTGAGGCAGTTGTAAGACTTCCTATAGAATGAACTGCTTATAGCATAGTTCAATGTCTATTTCACTAGCCTTTTGAAAATATGTACTAGATAAGAGTTGATAAAAATATATACCAATAACATATAATAAGATCAAATCAATCGATAACATTCTCTTTCAATTGACAAATACACAATGTGCCTTGTCAACATAAACACTACTTTTAACAATAATCTAAATAAAATATATAATGCAACATGATAGCAATTGTAGAACAAGAACACTTCAATTCCTAGTCGATATTCTAATACTTTTGATAACAGTATGCATATCACATGATATCATATCTTGTCCTTGTAAATTTTTTTCTTGTACTTAGTAAAAAAAAATCATTTTATTTATACATACATACATACATACAAAATGTATGTATATATATCCTCATCATCATCACCATTTTAACATCGACTTTCCCATGCTTGTAAGGGTCAGATGGAATTCAGAGGCAGATTTTCTATGGCCAGATGCCCTTCCTGTCACCCTTCGTCTATTTCTAAGCAAGTTAATATTTCCTCATAACTAGACGAGTTTTCATGGAAGATTGGAAACAAATAACACCACTTGTAAGATGGTGAGACTTGTTTTACAACTATGTGTGATGTCAAGGCAAAAAGACACACACACACATGTATCATCATTATCATCATTTTAGCATCTGCTTTTCCATGCTCATATGGGTCACATGGAATTCATTCAATCAAATTTTCTACAGGCAGATGCTCTTCCTGTCATCAATCCTCATTTGTTTTCAAGTAAGGTAATATTTTGCCATGACCAGACATATTTTCACGGGAGATTGGAAACAAAAGGCACTGCTTGCAAGATGGTAACACTCACTCACAACTATCATGCGACATCAAGGCAAGGAGACAGTAACTAACACACATACATATATACATATGTACTGCAATCTCATAATCAGATACAAATATTATTCTAAAACCTGTGATTGCATTACGTTCAAGAAAGTAAGCACTTGTTATGTTATGTAGGTTTAATACCCACCTTGGAAAAAAGCACTGTCAAATGTGTTTCACTAGCAAGTAGCCAAATTGGGCATTTGGGATTTTTCAGAAACCAACCAACCTGTGGAAATAAAAATCTCTCATTGACAGAGGCTCACATTTTCAAAATTAGGCAAAGGGGACAAGCAATAGTCTGAATAAAAATTGTGTAATATAGTCAAAACAAATACAGCTAAAAGAATTAAAAAGCACAAATTTTAAATCAGCTATTAGTTATGCAAGCAAGCACAGTGACAAAACTTGCACACTGCAAAATGCAACACACTGAGCTGGTAGAACTATCATGTTGAGGAGGTGGGGAAGAGACCTTGATATCAGGTTGACAGAACACACTAACATTAAGTCAGTGGAATATAACTCCATATTAAGTTGACAGAAAAAGCTTACATGTCCAACTAGCAGGGCATGTAAATTTGAGAGTAGAACTCTAAAGCTTCTCTCAAATTATTTAACCATGAACAATGTAATCATTTTATTTACATGACATCACACAACCATTGAGGGATAAGAACAAAGGATAGGAGTTATAGTCAAGATATGGGAGGGAGATGTGTTCTGCCATTAAAAAAGCAACACAAAAACATCAAACAGAAGAAAAATTAACTTTCTTGAGAAATATCAACAATTGAAATCCTTTATGAAAGTCAGTAAATGTAGAGAAAAGGTTTACTCACCTCACAGTAACGCAAGTGTTCAAGGAGGGTCAAAAACCCAATGTAAGATTGTTTATAGATGCCACGCATTTCTGAAAGGACAATAATACATTTTTTTTTGCAATTATCTACCAATGAGTATGAAGATAACAAATTACTCAACTCCCCCTTTCATGCATTTTTCTATACTTGTATAGGGTGGATATTCTACAAATATTGTTATTTTCAAATTGATATTAATTCTGAATATCTTCAGCCGAAGCCTTAATCTAAACTTAACACCTATTTTTATAAACATTGACTAAAGGAAATAAATTTCTCTATACAATAGAAATAAGCATGACTTCTGTTTAAAACACATCACACATAAAAGTTTAAAAAAATAAATTCGAAGTATCATCATATTGAAACATATTTATGCTTCTTTAGTTTGGAAGTTATGAATTAAAACAAATTCCTAAACAATGTACAGAGACATTATGTTTACCTGATAAACTTTGCTATGAACTGACACTTTCTATACTTATCAGCCAACTATACTAAATTGTGAATATAATTACAACAGACTGTGGAAGGCAAGTATAAAGTTAAACCAAGATATTGTAAAAAGATAAATATTCTTATTCAGTCATTTAGTTAACAAACAAAATCTACAGAATTGTAATACAGCTTTTAAAAAATATCTTAACTCAGAAATGGTTAGTAAAGCAACTTAAGGAGATAACAGCTCTTTAGTTGCCTTTTAATAACCCTTTTAAGTTAAAAGTAAAAAAATCTTGTTTCAAAGGAGCTTCAATGGAGTTAATGGCTTGTGGAAGTGTAAAAAGAAGTGGATAGGTTAAATAGTAAGGACACAAAATGAATAATGTGAAGAGGTAATTGCAGTGAATGAGATGTAAGGAGTGAGGTGGTGGGTGGAGTGGAGGTTGGCATGAAAGGCTGACAAGAGGGAGGAGTGTCGTAAAAACTATTTAGGTAGAGAAGTGGTGAGAGGTCTTGGGGGGGGGGAGCCAAGTAACTGGGCTAGTAATGTGAGTTAACCAGAAATGGATAAGTAGACAGTTATAAAGAAATAAAAATAAAGAAATAACATGAAGTGTTGTGGATTTGGATATAAAGTGACAACTGATGCATCAGGCATGGAAAGAGACAAAAATTCCATGTTGGGTGTGGTTGGAGATAAAGGAACACTTGACCAGAAAGTTGCAGAAGCTGGTTGACAAGTAACCAGAAGTCAAGAGATAGAAAGGCAGTGGTGCAGATGATAGAATGAGACAGTAGAGGATATGTCCATAGACGGTTGAGAGAACTCCCAAATGAAGAAGTGATAGGATTTAGTTTGAAAGTCCAAGTCTCAAAGTCTCTACTACAGAAACAATGGAGGAAATGAGAGAAGAGGATGGTGGATTTGGTGGGAGTAGGGTAGGAACAAAATTTGAAGTTGGAGTGTAAAGCAAAGGGGTGGAGACAGGGTGTTGATGTAACAGGTATGTAAGAAATTGATAGAGCTGCTTAAAGTATTAGAAATAAATTCCAATACAAGGTAGAATTTGTTTACAAGAGAGATGAGCTGCTACCTGGTGTCTGATGTGATGCTGATACAGTTGCCAATATAATGCCATAGCTCAGGGTAAGGGCCACAAAGCAGCAGATCCATCAGGGATAGTTGCTACAGCTTTATAAATACTATACAAGTTAATCCAATAGTGTGAGAAGGTGGAGTAATATCATTATGAAGACTTATGTACTTAAGTTTCACTAAGAGTCCCTGAACGGTACTTTTTGGAACTTCCAACATCTCTGCAAATATTTGAAGGGTTTTTTTCTCTGTCTGAAGATTTGTCTAATATGATTTGCTTTATCTGTTGGTATGCATTTACTGACTTTATTGGATAATTATGCATATATATATATATATATACATATGCATATACATATATACATATGCGCATATGCATATACGTATATGCATATACATATATATACACATATATATACACATATGCATATAAATATATATACATATGCATATATATATGTATGCATATATACATATGCACATGCATATACATATATATACACATATGCATATAAATATATGCGTACACACACACATATATATGTATATGTATGCACATGTATATACAAATGAATGTGTGTGTGTATGTTAATATGAAGTGAATTACAATCAAACAACAAGGGCAAAATTAAGCCATTTAATCCAGCTGGCTATGAGTACTTGATCTATGAATGCCATAAATTCCATGATATGAAATGAAATGGAAAGTAATTGGCAGTGAATAAATCATACAATAAGTGTGTCCCCATCCACAGGAAATAACAACAACAACAACAAAGATAACAAAATATGTCACTGTCTCTGTCAATAGGGTGTTTCTATGAAAAAGGTGATATGCTTTCAACTGTGTTACTAAATACATGCTCAAGGGTGTGTGTGTATATATATATATATATATATATAGGCCAATATATATATAGGCCAATATATATATGGATGATGTTGATGATGATGATATATATATACAGGTGCAGACATGGCTGTGTGGTAAGAAGCTTGCTTCCCAACCACATGGTTCCAAGTTCAGTCCCACTGCGTGACACCTTGGGCAAGTGTCTTCTACTATAGCCTCGGGCCCACCAAAGCCTTGTCAGTGGATTTGGTAGACGGAAATTGAAAGAAGCCCGTCGTATATATATATATATATGTGTGTGTGTGTGTATATATGTGTGTCAGTGTTTGTCACCCAGCACCGCTTGACAACAGTTGTTTGTGTGTTTACGTCCCCATAACTTAGCGCTTCGGCAAAATAAACTGATGGTATAAGTACCTAGTTTAAAGAATTAAAAAAAAAAAAAATCCTGGGGTCGATTAATTTGGCTAAAAGAATTTTTCAAAGTGGTACCCCAGTATTTCTGCATTCTAATAATTGAAACAAGATAAAAGTTATATATGTGTATTTGTGAGGAGCAAAGTCATGGACCATTTTCAGACTATAAAAAAGGACAGGACACACATCATCCAATATATATATATATTTAAATTATCTTTTTTACCAGTTTCAGTCATCAGACCAGTAGTTCTAAACCAGGGTCCATAAAAGATATAAAGTAAAATAGGAATCAAAGGGGTTCATGTAGACCAGTAGTTCACAACCAGGGTCCATATAAGTTTTTATTGTTAAAATTTATGTGCAATAAATTCACAAAATATTTTATACAATACTGGTGTCATTTTAAAAGCACTCATGCTGGTGACACGTTAAAAACACTCGTGCCGGTGACACGTTAAAAACACTCATGCCGGTGACACGTTAAAAACACTCGTGCCAATGATACGTTAAAAACACTTGTGCCAGTGACACGTTAAACACATTCAATACACTCTCTGGAGTGGTTGGTGTTAGGAAGGTCATCCAGCCGTAGAAACCAAGTCAAAATGGACTGGTTTCATAGTGCAGCTCCCCGGCTTGCCAGTCTCCAGTCTAACCCATGCCAGCATAGCAAACGGATGCTAAATGATGATGATGATGGGCTTCCATAAAATATATACAAGCTTAGCTTAGTTAGATGGGGCTTCCATACAAGACAACACCAATCAATTTGATCTTCAGTCATCTTTTCTGTGAGACCCAGTATCCCAAGTTCTCATTTCACTATTTCTTCTGATACCTTTTTTTTCTTGGGTCTCTTCAATCAACAGCACTCACCATCATCCTTTACCCATAATCCATTTACATCACAAGTCCATACCTGCACAGTCCCCAACATAATTCAACTGATACCTTTAATACCCAGTCACTCTCTCACTTCACTTCTACTCCACCTCTCATTTAAGCTAACCTTACATATCCAACAGATCATGCTCACTTAAATTTCATCCCAGCTGCCACAGATTTCCTATAGTCACTACCTATATTCCACTACCATGTAGTACTACACATACACACACACACACTTTACACATAATTCATACATTCCCTCTCAACAGATCTCCCACACTCATTCCCCATGTTTTACTAACATGTAGTGACACACACTATAGACATGCCTTATACATGTTAGGCACATGGCTCAGTGATGAGAACATCGGCCTTATAATCATGGGGTTGTGAGTTCGAATCCTGGACTGGGCTGTGTGTTGCGATCTTGAACAAGACACTTTATTTCCCGTTACTCCAGTTCACCCAGCTGTAGAAATGAGTTGCAACGTCACTGGTGCCGAGCTGTATTGGCTTTGCCTTTCCTTTGGTCAACATCAGTGGCATGGAGAGGAGAGACTGGTATGCACGGGCAACTACTGGTCTTCCACAAACAACCTTGCCCAGACTTGTGCCTCGGAGGGGAACTTTCTAAGTGCAAACCCATGGTCATTCTTGCCCGAAGGGGGTCTTTACTTTACTCTACACATGCAGTAACACACAAACATGCCATTGAATAGACATGAAGAAGACAAAACAAATGAAAGCCAATCATGTTAATATCATTTAGAAAAAAATTCACAGAACTGTGGATAAGTATCTTCTGGAATAGCCTTGGGTTGAACAATAATTTTTGAGTAAAATTTAGTAGAGAGAAACTACACAGAAGCCCACTGTGGCTATTGTTTAGCCCCAGGTGGTCAGCACTAAAACAAATCAAAGGCATTCCAGCCATGACCATCTCATTTTTTTTTAATGATAGGCAGGGAACTCAGGAATACACTATCCAACGTGTTCTTTTCAAAGATGATGCAGGTGCAGTTTAAGGGAGATTTGACAGCTATTTCTAGCAGGTCAGGTGACCATATGAAGGGTTACTTGTTAGCATGTACAGAAAACCTGCCGTGTGTGTGTGTGTGTGTGTGTGTGTGTGTGTGTGTGTGTGTGTGTGTGTGTGTGTGTGTGTGTGTGTGT
>JAOPUL010000002.1:16022610-16033644 GCA_027564515.1 Octopus rubescens | reverse complement strand
CCAGTTACGAACTGGGGTCGATGTAATCGACTACTCCCCTCCCCCAAAATTTCGTGCCTTCGTGCCCAGTATAGAAATCATTATATGTTCATATGGTGGCGAGCTGGCAGAATCGTTACCGCGCCAGACAAAATACTTAGTGGCATTTCTTCTGACTTTGCATTCTGAGTTTAAATGCTGCTGAGGTTGACTTAGCCTTTCATCCTTTCAGAGTCAATAAAATAAGTACCAGTTGAGCACTGGGATCAATGTCATTGATTACCCCACCCCTTTAAATGGCCTTGTGTCAAAATAAGAAAAGATTATTATTATACGTTCATATCTTACATTTACTGTTCATATTTCTTCCATGTATCAGACATTTATATAACTGATATTTAGGAAAAAGAAAATCCCATAAAGATTGATTTTCTAGAAACTGCATCAAATCGTCCTTGAATTTTTTGAAATCTATTAAAGGCTGGTGATAGATCAAAGAATTGAGTACTAGGTTGAAATCTTTTAAACCTCTTACATGAACCTGAAATTATGTTGACATTGTTAAAACAAATTATAATATAATGAATACTCCGTTATCTTGATGAAGTAGTGGGGACAGTCATGCTCCTACCTTCAAGTGGAATAAAGTATTAATGTTTACAGGCTTACCTGTAACCTGTCGTAAGAGAATCCCCCAATATTATTCGAAGGTTACCATAGTTACATCAAATCTAAATTTGTTAACATTTAAAAGTCTATCTGTAGAAGTAATTTTTCTTCGATCTTTACAACTTAATAATCATCAAGTATTTTTCCTTCAAAAAATTACGCGAAAATTTTAATGCATTTCATTATAAAGTATTTATAAAAACAAAAACAAAATATTATTGAAATCTCTTTAATTTTGGTATCTCCCATTTAGGGTGTCAGTAGTTGTGGCTGACAAAAATCGCGTGGCACCGTTCTCAATCTTCCATGGTGATGATAATCGAGATCTCACTACATCTCGCCGACACAAACGTTAAGTAATATGGCGTTGAACGCCTGTAAGTGGTCGGGTTTACCGTCGTTACCTTAACTTTCGAGTTGTCGACATCGCTTCTCTCACACCTTCGACCCTCAGTAGAGTCTCAGGTGAGAAAATATTTTTATTGATTACATCATATAAGTACTCTACCATGAGGAGTAGGAAAATAGTTTTATTGCAATTGATTATTCGTAGTATAAGACATGAGGATGGGGAGGGGGTATTACAATTCAGCTTCCGCCCTGCTAAGACATTGGGGTACTGTTATCACTATGAATCCATTCTAAATACATCTGCAACAGTTATTATCCAGAACCACACCTATCTAGGGATTTTGATGCTGGCGCTCCAACCAAGATGCCAATACCGAAAACTTAGCACGTGATCATAAAATGAGGGTCTATTTGTCAATTCATCTTTCTTCATCAGTTTTCGGAGAATATATGAAAATAACTATTTTAATCCGATGATTAAATTTAAATTTAAGTTTTTCGTAATAAATCATTTCACAGTTTACTAGGATCTATAGTAAATTATTTCTCAGTTTACAACGATTAATTTCACCCCTAATTTTAATTGAATCTTGACTTTCCCGTTAGATTTCAGTATTATAATTAAATTCGATTATACTAGAATATAGCTGATTGATTAAAAGTGGTCATTATTTTTGTGAAAGACATTACTGTCAAACCTTTTTGTCAACCTTTTCCCTATTAAGATATGTCCTTTTGTTTAGGCAAATGAAATCTGAATCTTTTTTATATGGCCTATTTTTTATTTAAATTAACTATCTTTGCCAAGTAAATATGTTTTAATTTAGCTTCATTTTATGTGTTAATGAACTATTGCATTTGTCTCATAATCTTTTTATTTATATATTTCATGTTAAGAAGTGCTTTTATTTAGATGGTTCTTTTAAGTTCTTCACCGTTTGAGTTCATTACCGATGTGAAATAGATACTCCGAATAACTATTTTAGTGACAACTACAGATTTTTTTGCGTAATTGTTTATATCGAACAATATTTTTTAGAGATTGGTTTAGCCTGTCTATCGCTTCATCTTAAGAATTTAATTATTACCTCAGAGGTAATTCCAAAATGATAGACAGTTATCTTAATAAAAAATATCATTTCGGTGTCCATAACCAGATATTTTAACTACCCTTACAACCATCGCTTATTTATCATCTGTAATCTAGTTGTTGCTTTTTAAAAGCCGATCTTCAACACATTCCCCCAAACGCTGTCAAACTGTTTCTTTTTCCATCTAATTCCGCTTCGACTCTATTCTCTTAGATTTTCCCCTTGTCCTCACTACTTTAATATTTTGAAACACGTTTTTGTTTCCACTATTAGTTCCTGTCATCCTGATTCAGCAGACCTATGATCAAAAGTATTCCAATCGTGATTACCCAATCATTTCTTTTAGTGTAGACATTATATATATTATCCAATGTGTGTGTATGTGCTTTAAGACGGTAGTATTAATAGGGAGATTTGGCTGCTGTTTCTAGCAGATCGAAAGACCGCGTTGGGGCTCCCTCAGATTGTTTTGTAACAGGCGAGTTTTTGTGAAGAGGGGTACAATATGTTATTGATATTTATTTTCGTGTACGTATGTTCTCCTATAATGGTTTCAAAACATATGATACGCTAGAACTTATGAAGAAAATTCTTGTTGAATGCTAGGGAAAAGAACATCTATAAATATAGTGTGTCTGTATAACTGACAACATACAATAATGATCATTTTAGGAAAATATGTTTAACTTATAATGATAAAGTTTTTAATTTCTATAATTTATTCATTATTTAGGGAGTAGATTTTCGATATAAAATACTTCGGCGGAGTTTTAGAATAGATGTCAGCTATTTCAGTAAGAAAGACGAGAGAAAAATTGACATGGTTTTTTCACTTTTTCACTTATGTTGACTATGCTCAGTACGGCCGGTTTTAACAAATATTACTTTTAAGCTAGTCAGAGTTGATTGGAATGAATGACAAAGCACTGAAACTCTCCAAGCTGAGGTATCAAGTGTTTCAAATTGTTTTCTGGACTGTCAAATTCGGGTCTGATTTCTTTTTGTTTACTGTATTTTTGTTTCTGACAGTATTTTGCTTCACATCCAGCCCAAGTCTAGCTTCAAAATGTTATTTTTTCCCTAGTTATTGAATGTACAGAATGAGGGTTATGTTTTTAAATTGTTAGTGTGATAGTTTCACTTGTAATGCTCTCCTAAACTGAGAAATAAGATCAATGTTCTTAATGCTTGCAGGAAAGGAGTTGGAATGATGTATTTTTTTAGAAGGAAGGCTTGAATAAAATATGTATGAAATGTGGTACAATGAGTTAGGTGTATTAGAGTTAGTTGAAGCAGAGGCGATGACAAAGTTCACCCCTGGGTTCTATATTTTCTTAGTTATTGTACTGTTTTTCAGATAATTTCTTCACTGTTCAAAGTAAAATACAAAGAAGTAAAATTGTAAGAAAATATACCTTGAATAATTATTTTATAAAACTTTAGTTTTCTGTTGAAGACTAGTACAACATTCTTTAGAATTTTTCATTCTCACAGGTATTACATTATCAAATTTATTTTCTGCAATTGTTTCATTACTATCAGTGTCTTAACATCTGTTTTCTCATATGTTAGTCTGCAATGTAGCATGTCGTCATTTACTCAGTCATGCATTATTTCATTAAAGGGTCCAACTTACACAAATTTCACCTTATCATTTCTTCCCATGTTTTCTTTGGCCTTTTCCTCTACAGATGTGTTTTACCATCAACTGATAACAATTTTTCAGTTTGTATGTCTCATCTAACTACATTACATATTAACAACTGTCTTTCCTGCACACAGATCAATGCTTTTGATACATTAGCTTCTTTTCCAACTCATTTGCACTCGGCCTTTATGGTAGGATTATCATTGCTCTTAATTTCTACACCATTTTTCTCCAGTTGCTATATATCTTCCTCACTTGCCACAAAGAAGAAACAACTCATTGGTACCTGAAGAGATAACAACGCTTTAAATATCTATTTTATAATTCTAGTTTTCATAATCTCACTAAAACCATCTACAGCTCTAATTGTATCATGGGTAATTACTCTTATGCTTAAAGGCCTGCTTTTGTGTCAGTCTATCATAACCAAACCTTGAGGGTATGCTAGAATTAATAACGGTGTCAGATCTGAGAGTCTAGATAGCATACATTGCAATAGGGCAGTTAGAGATCAAACTGATGACATAGGGATGAAACTCATAAGTGGGTAACATAGCTGGAAAGTCCCAAAAAACATTCTTTCAATTTTCAAACTTTTCCAACAATTCTTTAACAGATTCTATAATATGAGCTAGGTTATTGGCTACATAGAAGCGCCCCAGCATTTCTAACTTGAAGTACTATGTGATTATGTCAAGGATTATAAAAAACAGAATCCCTTTGAACCTGTTAGTGAAATGACTGGATTCATTATCAATTCTGACCTTGCTGAATTTTCTCACCAGCCATTCATCCACAGATTACCTTCTTTGTTTCAATTACATTATAGAGCATCGGATTGTTCTTCAGCTTAACAAATGCTAGGTATCATTGTTTGTAATGGATGAAAAACTTTTCTCTTTAAGTTTTCCAATCAGAAACATCTTAAAATATATTTCCATGTACTGGTACAAACCTGAAATATATCTGATCGAATCTAACTCAGTCTTGCATTCACTTTGTACTGATTCTTTGAACTGTTAACTTAAAAATTCTTTAAAGTTACTTCAATTAGTGCATATTTACATTTCTAACAGTAGATACTAATTATTGGGGATAATACCTTTCTTCACAAACTTGATTAAATAAAGAAGTAGCTTGTTTAATATGAATTCCATCTAAAGCAAATATTCTGCAGTTTTGCTAAAATCATCTCCACTTGTTGAGTGGCTTCTATCTATTACTGCAACTTGTGCAAGACTACCATTCATAAAGCAATAAATGTCTTTATGCATTGCACAGTTTTCAAGCTCGCTTGCCTTCAAAATTGCACCTTATCCTTGTCATTTGCGAAAAGGATCTCTTCCAACTTGGCCAAATCCCGCTATCTACCACTCTTCAAAATTATGGCTCTGTAGGTAGTATTCTTGCAGAAATATCTCCCATGTTTACTACCCACTGTACATACAACTTTACATTGCACACACTAAGTAAAACTCTATCAATTTTATTTCTTCATTCTATAACTCTTTCCATCAAGTACACATATATACCAAGTACAGAAACACTCTGGTCACTTCAAACCAACAAGGCTACTGGCCATTATGAAACCCCTTCCATTATACTCAAACAGTATACCTCAGAGAGCATCCCTATATTTGCGTAAGTTTTAAAGTTTTTCTTTCTGCAGCAATCTATCTTGAAATTTATAAACATCCAATCAGTGAGTCCCATTCTCTAGATGGGTAACCTTTCTGACCTACTACTGTCCTAAGAGCAAATAATATTTGATGGGTTTGGGATATTTTTAACGGAATAATCCAAGTGTTTTTACTGTAGGTTTTTTTTTATTGTGTAGGCCATATTACATTTGTTGTCTCACCAACCATCCAGTTATGGTATAGCTGTGTCTATGCAAAGATTCTGTCATGTAGGAGCTCAAAATACTGTAGTATTATCAGCAGGTTATAATAGCTTAGAATAAATAGAAAACTCAATGTTTGTAGAATGAATATGTATATTATTACAGGACAAAGGTTCAAAGTATTAAGATGACTATCAATTTTATTGCTGTTGTGTAATAAATAGTAAACCTTTAATGTTAGTATCTAACATTTAATGAAAGTACAGTTATATGCATTCTCAAACTCAGTAACCATAGTGATGGTATAAACTGGGATGATAGTCTAGCTGTAACTACCCATGTCAATGTCCATATCTGAGGTAGGTTTAGAAAAAAGAACTGCTTAGTACCTTTCACAAGCTATAGCTGAAGATCAATGTATACACCAACCATAAGATAGCTAACTTCTTGGACATCACACTTGATTTACATACACAGACAAACCTTATATAACAAATTTCTAAAATATTCTAATATAACTTTTAAGAACTTAGTTAAAAACATTCAAGCAAAAATCTCCATTGTCAACTGAACCTTAGAATAATAATGTTTTAGTGAATAGTGGCTTCACAAGTACACAGATTAGTTACACACCTAACTTACTAACCTCTTTAACCCAAGAATAGACATCGAAATACGTGTTCTACTTCACTCATACCCTTCTCCCTGAATGTAAAGACTAACATTTCTCAAGTTGATAGATAAGCATTTTCACAGCCAGCATTGTTACAGGTCCATGTTTAATAGAAATAACATGAAACTGACCTACAAGGTTCATTTCAGGAGTTTTGAGAGTTTTTCAGGAGAGACATTTATTAATTTCAAAGAAGTACAAAACTCTAATCTTCTTCAAAGTAGAATTGTCTGACTTCAATGCACTTGTTGTAGTGCTCCTGCCACTTTGTGAAGGCCCCATAAAAGTCCTCCAAAGTGAAGGTGACCAGAACCCTTGTCACAGTCTCCTTCATCTTCAGCTAGGGGATGAACCAAAAGTCACAGGGAGCAAGGTCTGGACTGTAGGAAGGGTGAGAACAGTTTTGATGCCCATCTCTGTCAAGTAGATGGTTACCAGGATGGAATTATGGACTGGTACATTGTCCTGGTGCAGCTGCTATCAACCTTAGTGGAAAATCTCTAGCCTTTTGTGATGAAATCCCATTCTCAGCTCCCTCAAAACTGTCACAAAGTACTCTTTGTTGACCATATGGCCAGAGGAAACCCAGTGGATGTAGATGATGCCCTTGCTGTCGAAAAAGGTTATCATCATGAGCTTCTCAGTGGACTTGCTTTGTCTGACCTCTTGTGCTAGCATAAAACAGATGCTTAGCTCATACAAGTTAATCTATAAGCAAACTGGAGCATTTGATAAGTTTCTGTAGTGTTTTTGCCAAGTTTAACACAAAACTTTATTGTATAGCAAGCTTCCAAATTATCTTCAAATCCTGACTGCATTCTGCAAACTAGTCAGCTGTGACAATCAGTGTTTAGCAGGGTGTGTTCAAAGTGTTGTTACAGCTGTCTCCTTCAGTCTGGAATTACAAAAATTGGCAGGTCAGCTTATTAGATGTATAGTAATGGTATACTAAACTTATAATAATCTAGAACAGTTATAACTGCCTCTCCTAAAAAAGTCTCAAAACTTCTGGAATGCACCTTGTAGTAACATTCTCAACATTAAAATATAATAGCAAAACTATCTACACTCACAGTTAAAAGAAAAAGGTAAGAAAAATGCCTACACACTGAAAACAAGAAATATATTTTAATGTCTGAAGGAAGTTTCAAGCAATCCAATGCAAATCACACTACCTCCTTCAGAAACAAAGAAAAGAGATTGGCAATGGTTCTATCAAAATGTGTCTGGAAACTCAAACATAACCACACAGACTATACTGTCAAATGGATGATTAAAGCACTAATCTATATATGATGGAACGTGCTGGTGACATGTTGTGCCGGTGGCATGTAAAAGGCACCCGTGCCAGTGACATGTAAGAGGCACCTGTGCTGGTGACATGTAAAAGGCAGCTGTGTCAGTGACATGTGTAAGTCACCCAGTACACTCTGTAAAATGGTTAGCATAAGGAAGGGCATCCAGTCGTAGAAACCAAGCCAAAACAGACGACTGGAGCCTGGTGCAGCTCTTTGGCTTATCAGCTCCAGTCTAACCGTCTAACCCATGCCAGCATAGAAAACGGACGTTAAATGATGATGATGATGATGAACCAGAGGTGCAGTTTGTACACAGGAAAGAAGGTGAAGATATACTACACAAAAACTTCAAAATGCTTTGGAGGATGCAATCATTTTCACAAATACCTGTTAAAATTCTAGTGGCCTCCTCTAGATTAATCCAAAGGCAAATGATAAACCTTTGATTCTCAAAATACAGCATCCACAAAGGCACTTCTTCATAATGTAATATCTTACAGATACACTACTAAAAACTGAAAACACCTCTTTTTCTGTTGTGTAACACTAGAAAAAGAAGAGGTTATCCTCATTTGTCTGTACACGTAGCAGTATATAGAGCAAATAACTACAATAAACTTGGTGATTGTCTCCCTTACATCATAGATCAGAGATTTTTACAGATTACAAGAGAAACAATTAATTATCCTTGTTTCCTTTTGAAAACTGTGCTTTACACACAGCAAATCTGGAATTTAGTATGATTCTAACACAGACAGAATGTATTTCCACAATACATGGTTTCAGGTTTGACAAGTAAGTCACTGTTGTAGAATATTGGATATACATTATGTCATGAAACATGTTTTGAACCTTGTACTGTAACAATACGTACATACATGGGCAATCCCCAGGAAGGAGCTCCTGACATTGACCTGAGTAGACAGCAATGGAAGAAGGCAGATAGGGAGGAAGAGATAGAGAGAGGGGAGAACTACTTTCTTGACTAACCTCAATATGTTTACAAAACTATTTCTTATTCAGAAGAGGACTGGGTGCTTCACCTGTTCCAAAGACATCAATGAGCATCCTATGAGTATTTATAGTATCATCAGAAAAAACCAACCTTTGGGTTGGTCGTAACAAAAGTGGTAAGAAGGGCAAGACCTAGCACAGCACCAAGTTTAAATGGGGGGGGGGTCTTACAAAGTCTAAAAGATCTGCTCAAAGCTACCCAATTGGCTTTGAGGGCCCTGAAGTTGATTGGGAAGAGAAGGAAGATTGTCTAGCCATAGAGATGTGCTGAAGGAATATATATACTCAAGAGGAGAGAGGGCCAAGAAAATCAGTTGGTTTTGTGTCTTTTCCTTGCTCAGCATGGAGAACAAGAATTTCATCAGCATTGGTGTCCATCTTTCTGCTAAGTAAGGATTATATTGATATGTCAGTACAGAAAGGAGGCATACCAAACATGGTAGCCCTGCTCATGAAGATGGCAACAAAGAGAAGAGGGGACTTGACTGTACTATGGCTAGATCTGACAACTGCCTATGGTTCAATTCCATACAAGCTGGAGGAAGATGCACTAAACATAAAAACCAGTAGACAGAGGGTAAAATACTCATCATTGACTTGTTCAGTTTTAGGGTTTCCTTTGGCTAGCTGACATTTGACTGGCACCATTTGGAAGTGGGGATTATCACTGGGTGCACCATCATGGTGTCCCTCATACATTGGCAGAGTCAGAAAAGAAAGATTGCTGACTCCACTTAGCAAGTCAACAGTAGGGCAGCCATCCATTGGAGCCTTTGTGAATGACCTCACAATGACAACAACTGTGTGTGGAGCCAGATAGGTTCTCCAGGAATTAGGGAAGCTTGTGGTGTGGATGCAAATGAGTTTCAAGTCCTAGTGTATGGTTTTGAAAAAAGGAAAATTACTAAATTCCACTTTAAAGTAGGAGAAGACTAGGTGCTGTTTGTTGAAGAAAAATCACTGAAGATTTTCAGGAAGGTTTTCAACAGCAGTCTGAAGGACACAAACACCATCAAGATAACCAGAGCTGGTTGAGAGCTGTAGACAATTCTACATTCTCAGGAAGATTCAAGATCTGGATCTACCAGCATGGGGTCCTCTCTAGAATCCTCTGGTTTCTGCTTATTTATGAAGTTCCCATGACTAGTGGAGACATTTTGAGCAGCCATCTTTGTAGACTGCTGAGTTTGCTTATACAGCTTCAGCAGTAGTAGCTGTACAGGGGTAGTAACAAGCTCAGGCTTTTGTCAGGGAGGAATTCATGGTGACACAAGCACAGGAACACCTGCAGTATACCAGTTCAGAGGATACCAAAGTGTCTGGTACAGAGGACACAGAGGAAGTGGAAGGCAACTGAAGTTTTTCTGCAGACAGTGGAGCAGCGGAAGCACAAAGCCCTTCTTGGGAGTTTGACACAGGGCAGAGATGAACTCAGGAGTGCAACAAGTTCCCTATATGATACAACCAGTGGGAAAGAGAGGCAGAAACTGGTGCAGGAAGAGATGCAAATGTCTAGAGGAAGAGCATGCAAAGAGCAGTGATAATGCATAAACTAGGTCCCTGGATGAAATAGGAGCAGGTGATAGAGCAGAATGTCACCCAACAAAACATCTGGAAATGGAACTCAGAAAGGATAAAGGTTTTGATTCAGGGATTCTATAATATCTTCTCCAGCATATCCAACCTATTTACATAGGTTAGATATGCTAGAGAAGATATTATATAACTATGCTCTACATAGATAGGGCATAGTGCAAACACTTATATTTTAAAGCAGGATCCCTTGAACATATCCAGAGAGGCTGCTTTAAGACATTGTGTGAGGAACATTATCCTTGGAGACATCTAGGACCTCAATACCATCACTGAGACAATCAGCAAAAGGATCAGTAACAGAAGAAATAGCCATGCCACAGCCAGGAAGATGGTCTTTACTAAAGAAGGAGGATGGCTAAAGTAAAGATCCAAGAAGAGCTCCATTGGTTTGCTTTCTACTGTGTGTGACTTAATGATAAGAGTTGACCTTGATAAACAATTGAAATTTCCATCACATATCACCCAGCCCTCCTTGAGACCAGATATCATCTTGGTTTCTGGGAAGCCTAGAAGGAGAGGATGGAAGAGGAGTTGGTGGTGGACTGTTGCAGGAATGGGTGAAAGAAGGTATTTGCTAGAGATGGGAAGTCGAGGATTCACAGACTGTTCACTTAGTAAGGCAAATGGAATCCTACATATCAGGAATAATATAATGGATGCAGAGAAAGCATCTTGATGGCTCTAGCTAAAAAGAAGTGAGATGGTGTATGTTGTAAGAGCTGAAACACATGGTGACTCCAAGATACAGCACTGATGATGTTTCCAACAATTGTATCTGCAGATATATGTTGAACTATATATATCATCATCATCATCATCATCATCATCCTTTAACGTCCGTTTTCCATGCTAGCATGGGTGGGACGGTACCA
>JAOPUL010000002.1:15973131-15986413 GCA_027564515.1 Octopus rubescens | reverse complement strand
TCTACTAATGTCCTCCTCCTTAAGTGGCCAAGTCTCACTACCATACAACATGACACTCCTAACACAGGCTGTATACATTCTTCCTTTTACCTTATGTGAAAAAACATGACGAGTTACGAGGGGCAGGAGTTCCCTAAATTTCTTCCAACCTGATCTTACACAATGTGAATAAATATATATTACATTTGACAGAGTAATATGAATGCTAAAGGGTTAAAATACAAAATAGTTTGCTTGTTTGTGCAGAGTTGTGTAGTTCATACAAGCATGAAGACATAGGTATTAAAATGAGAATGATAAAAATGATTACAAAAATTAACCAAATCATCAATTTTGTGCTTCATTATGGCCACAGTAATAAATAACTTCATGTATCTATTGTCTCCTGTTGGTTGTAAGTAGCTGATACACAAGTCTATATTGATCATTTCGAATTGTTGACATAAAACCATTGCTAAATATATCTAGTTATCATAGATAATGCAGAACTAGATTCTGTAATGTATTTAGTTCAGTACCTTCTTGTTATGAGTTCACTGTTGACTTTGCATTTTATTGAATTTGATTGGTCTCACTACAAAATAACTTTACTAAGGTCAAGGTCATCAACTATATCCTTTTCTATAGAATATTCTTCTGCTTTAAAAATAAGCACCAATGTTATTTTGAGTGTAGAGCATGTTTCTATGTATTGAATTTAGATCCCTCTTTGCTTTTCATCATTACATAATCAGTAAAATAAGTGGTAACAATGTATTTGATTGATTTAACAAACCATAGCAGTCTCCTACAAAACTGATGTTCTTAGTCAAAGAAATCAGTATTCTTTTAGGTTTTAAAATTGTAATCTTTATACTTATATACAAGCTTTAACCCTTTAGCATTTAGAGTATTCTGTCAAATATAATGTTTTTTTCATTCAAATTGTTTTTAATTAATCATGCATTATTTTGTAGCTTCGAAAGTTTGATGATGTGATTCTATGTTTTATAATGGCATTGAAGGGTAGGTGTGATAGGCTGGACCTGGTTGGTTAGAACATAAGATAGGCAGCGTATTGGGCCGGTTTAAATGCTAAAGGGTTAACTAAAATTCATTTCGTTTTTACTAAAAGTATATTTAATATGTGCATATTCTATATGTGTATACTTTCTTATTTGGACCACTCATAGTTTATCTCATTCCCCTTACATACTATCAGCTTATTGGCCTTCTAATACAGATAAAATATGCTCAAATACACTACAAATACTTTTGTTCTCATTTTTTAATGATCTTGCATGCTAACCTCACTTTTATAACATTGCCAAAATAGCATTCTAGGTGTTGTGCTTCCTATTCAGGGACAAAAATACTTCATGCATGAACAGTTCTTGGTGGTAGATTTAATCTGTCTCCCAGTTTAAAACCCTACCTACTCCTTGGTTGTCTTTAGCAGAGTCCACTCTTTTGCAAACATGTGGACCAGATCTCCAGCTTGAAGATACCTTCTTGTCGCCCTCCCTCCCACTAGTTTTGGAGATTCTGTAAACAGTCATGGGCACTGATTGTCCCAACATCTGACTAAGACATAAAAAGAAATGTTCCTGACCATCTACAGATCCAGTGATTTGTAGAGTCCAGTGATACAATCTCCAGGGATATTGGTGGGTTGGAGAACTATTATTAATACATAGAGTTGGATCACATTTGAATGGCAGCAAATTGGCAGAGTTGTTAGGATGTTGCATAGAATGCCTTGTGGTATTTGTTCTGGTTTTCTGTGCTCTGAGCTCAGATTATGCTGAGGTCAACTTTACCTTTCATCCTTTTGGGCTGAATATAAAAGTACCAGCCCAGGGTGGTAGATTGGTGGAATTTAGAGCATTGAGTATGACTTGTATATGTATATGTTATATATATTTGTACATTCTTAGTTCACATTTAACCCCATCACTGAAAAATGACGACACTTCTGTCAGGTGTTGTGATTGTATAAGCAATTTGAAAAATTAATAGAAACATAGTTTCCTTAGTTTGGTTGGATGATCAACTGCTGCCATCACCACCTTACTACTATGCATTAAAAAAAAACACTATTTGGATATTGGCAAAAATCCACACACCAACAAATTACAACCATTAGTCTAAAATGCTTATTATTTTCCCCCTCTGTCTTTTTTTTTGTATACAATAGCTTCTGCACCTCTAAATTCAGTATGCTAATATTTCCAAACCCATCTTATTCCACCACCTCTTCTCTTGTTATCTCTATTGTGCCTCACCAATCAAACACCACACAGAACATTGCCTAAAACTTACTATTTGCAACCTACAATGATTGAAACTTGATATCAATTACATCAACCATGTCAGAGTGCTCTTTCTCCTTGGACTATATAATGATAATAAAGTTTTTAAAATAACAATTCAAATATTTTTGCATTAAAAAATTTAAAAACTTTACTATAAAATCATTTGTCTGTTACATAATTTCAAATGTTTTGAATACACATTGTATTTATTTCAGACTTGTCAAACATGTATGTATTACTGAAACCTATCCACAATGGCTTGAATTATTTGATTGATCAAGTGGAGAGCTATATCAGAGAGACAGGATTAAATGCTGTGCAGGATCTTAAAGGAGATAATGTAAGTAACACTTTTTTGCAAATTATTCTTTGACATATCAAATTTTGAAATGAAAGTCTTTGCTAGTTGAGTTGTTGGGATGGTTTAGCATATTGCCAAAACAGACTGGAGTCTGGTGCAGCTCCCCAGCTTGCCAGTCTCCAGTCAAACCGTCTAACCCATGCCAGCCTGGAAAACGGATGCTAAATGATGATGATGACTAGACTGTAAATTTTTAAAGTATTTTATGAAAATGGTGAATGGGCACGAACAACATTATGTCAGATTAGATGATATAATTATGGTGATTAACCAATCCATCTAGAGAAAAATAGGATTCATTTAACTCTAAAGTATCATAAAGCAAGTTTTGGTTATTCTGAATCCATTTTCTTTATCTTCATGTGTAAATTGATTGCAACTAGAAAACAAATTTCATATGATCATAATTCACATGAATGGAATAATCTGCATACACATCTATCAGGAATGTCACAAGATCTACTTACAGAGCTGGAATCTGTAGGGCCATTTACATTTCAACTTTGCATTTCTTTCAATGTATTTTCTTTCCTCTCTTCTTAGAGTCAACCAAAAAACTTTGTTTCTTCAAACTTCTTTGTGAGATTTGTTGTAACTTTTGTTGTAAACGAATCATTACATAGAATATGCTAAGTTTTGTTGACTCATAGTGTTAGCATTGCACCTTCAGTATTTTTATAACATAGTTTGACTGCTTTAAGTTCATTCTAAAAGGATCAAATGTAAATTTAAATGAAGAGAATATAATCCCATTATATGAGTATAAGATGATGGATGAGATATTTCATCACCTTTATTCTGATTATTTAAAATCGTTTGCTTTTTAAAAAGATAGTGGCTTGAAGCATACCCTATCTATGTGTATATAATGTATACACATATACATAACCTATGTATATGTACATATGGACAGTCCATGCCAACATGGATAAGTGGACATGACATAAAATGATGATGATGATGTAGTAGATGGAAACTATACTGAAGCCCATCTTCTGTATAGTTTCATGACACACAAAGATGGGCAATAGCGATCTCATGTCTACACCTGTAAACAGTAGAGTGATTTTTATATATGAAAAGAGGAGTGGAATAAAAATATTTTACATGAAAAAAAGGTAACCGTTGATGATGGGCATCTGGCATACCTCAGTAAATCTCATCTAACACATGTCAGCATGGTAAAGCGGACATAAAAAACAAAACAATGATATATATATATATATATATATATATATGTATATTTCTGTCTACCAAATTCTACTTACAAAGCATTAGTCAACTTGAGACTATAGCAGAAGATACTTGCCCAATACAGGGAAATCAAACTTGGACCCATATGGTTTCAAACCAAAGTAAACTTCTAAATTACATAGCCATGCTTGAGTCTATGCTTTTCACTCATAAGAATTTTTTCTTGCAAATGAACTTGTGTGGAGTCCTGCAGACTGTACCTGTTCTTGTGTGGTAAAATAAGTCTTCCCTCTGGTTTAATGCCACCATCTGGCTCTTAGGTCCCTTTATAGAGTCCAATCTATTACAGGCATTTGAATCACATCTGAAGATAAATAACTCAGTAGCTTGATGTACTACTTCCTATTACAGGAACCCTTTCCTTCCGCTCATCTTGCAGGCTTTGCAAATATTGTGTGCACTGTTCTTTCCCCTCTGACTTATCGATTAAAAAAGTAATCTGGTGTAGGTTTTCAGGAGTGTGGATTTTTGTAGTTTCCCATTATCTTTCTCACGTAGACATGCATGAAGCTTATGATTTTTATGGGCTGAAATGGGGTTTATAACATTTGTATTTCTCTCAAATGCATTCTATTGTAATTAAAATATCTACTACTGGGTTGTAGATTCAGCTCATTTGAAGTTTATTTTCTATCTTTAAATAATTGTTGGAAGTTATACGTATACACATATGATTAGAAATACTCGACGGTGACTGAAATATGTCAAAGCTCTTTGGCTGGTATACCATAGCACACCATAATGATAAACTTCCCTGATAGCTAAGCTCTCTCTGTCATGGAGCCAGCCTTGACTAACAACAATATGACTAAAGGAAAATACCTCAGGGAAACCTTCTGCATACTAAATACCTGCATACAGCAATAACCTTCATTCCCTGCAGATTTGATTGCCAATGTAAGCTACCTCTTAACATAATGGTGAAATGAGTTTTCTTAACTGTAAGGAAGTCAACCCATCTTGGTAATTAGGCACTCTGAACAAACTCAATAGTATTTGAAAAGGCTTTTGCTTTTATCATGCAGTGGAGGTGTGGACATTGTTAGGAGCAGCAAAGGTAGTTCATCAAGGAGAGCAGCAATTCTGAATACAAACTGATGTAGGGTACTTTATCCCTGCTACAGACAACTTCACTTGTGCTAGTTCCTCAGTAAAATGTGCACAGTCATTGTTTTAAAATGGTTGGGGAAAAGAAGGGTATCTAGTTTTAAAAATCATGCCAAAAGCACAAAAATACAATTCATAATAAAAGATTGGTGGTTTTTTCCTCTGTACTGTATGTGCAAAGGATCATATTAAATGGTGAGACAATTAACATGATCTTATGCACATGAACCCATGCTAGCATGAAAAAAAAAAGGGTGTTAAATGAGGATGTTGGAGGATGATGATGGCAGTGGTGGTGACAACAATTGCTAGACTGAATATGAGGTGGTATCAAATAGTTCCCAGACTAGTTTTAATGTCATCTCCTTTGAAATAGTCACCCTGCGCAGCAATACACAGGTCCCAGCGTTCCTGCCACTTTTGGAATCCGGCCTGGAAGTTGTTTTCCACAAGCGAGTTGAGGACCTTCTGCGATTCACTCTGGATCTCGACAACGATGTTAAAACGGCAACCTTTGAGCTGCATTTTCATCTTGGAGATGGAAGTTCGCAGGTGCTAAATCTGGCAACTAGGGTGGGTGTGGAAGCGATACTATGTTGTTTTTGGCGAGAAACTTACGAGGTGCATTGTTGTCGCAAAGAATCCAATACTTCGCGCTCCTCAGATCCGGTGGCTTTCGCCAAATGTCCTCCCTCAAACGCCTCAAAACATCGCAGTAGAACTTTCGATTGATGGTCTGGCCCTGGGGGACAAATTCTTGATTGAAAGGTTGTGGGGATGAAAGCTTCTTTTATTGTGACTATTGCTGCTTCGTCTCAAAGTCGTACCCGTAGACCTATCTCTCATCACCGGTGATGATCTCCGACATGAAGGATGGGTCATCAGCGGCATGCTGATGGAGATCTTGATAGACTTCAAGTCTATCAAGATAGACTTCAAGACAAAATCGCAGACTACAGCATACATGTGATCACAAAAACACAAAGTTTACAACTTGCGAAGTAAACAGCAATGTCACTCGGCACACTGCCTCATGAAGGTCACTGTTAGCTCTCGCTGCACACAGCCATGTGCTGCCATCTGTTGGCGTGCTACAGAACTAAACTTTTTGATACAACCTCGTACATTACTTACTGACAATATTAATAACTTAACATTTTCAGTAATAAATTCTACACAAAAAATATATTTCTTACTTTGTTCTAAAAAATGTTATGGTTTTAATTTCCCCAATTCCTCCAAAATCATATAGATCTGACAGTTGAAATATTGTGACTTTGACTTAGGTCTAATTTAGCTTTAGGGTAGTTAAAACTGCATGCTTCCTTGTTCAGACTTCATATCAATTTCACCAGAATAATTCACCTGATGTTATAGATGTAAGTGACAACTAGAGTGCAAGGAAAATTACATAACACCTTTTTTGAAATAAATATATTCTATATAAAATTATATTTCTAGCCTTGCTGTAAAGCAATTTAATGGTTAACCCCTACAGAGTGTAAATGAGTCTAACAACCAACCAAAGTATATTGATTTCATCATAGTTGGTTCCTATTCGGCCTCAGTGCAATGAGAGCCAAACAGGCTCTTTTTATTTGGGATATTAATACATCTGGTAGGTGCAAAAATACTTGTGGTTTTCAACCATCAACTTTAAAGCAGTACGTTTCAGATAAGAACATGTTTTATTAATAGGAGCTACACATTTTTGTCAATAAGCAATAAATTTTTTGATTCTGGTATCATAGAATTTTGGGTTGTGGAACTGATGAATTCCTAATTATTTTGCTGCTGCTTGGTTTTTGAAGAAAATTATTGAAATATTTTGAAAAAATGATAGTCATTTGGAGAAAAGGCAGAAGAGTAAGCTAAGTGAAGTAGAATTTCATAGTGCAGTTCATTCAGTTTTTGCAGGGTCATTTGCAAAAGTTGGGCATTATCATGAAAAAGAATTGGTCCTTTTCAACTGTCCAATGCTGGATGCAAACATTACAATTCTTCGTGCATTTTGTTGGTTTCTTGGTAATATTTCTGTTGTATTTCTAACACCTCTTGTTTTATTGATCATTCACTTTTAGCACATATTTCATGTATATTTTTGTCATGTGTTTCATATGCATTTGCCTACATATATGTAATACAGAGCTCTGTTAAACAGCCTAAGTTGAATAAATAGAAGTTGATTAATATATATGTTGCAGTCCTGTTCCTCCTTGTCTGGGGTGGGGACATAGATTTCTAAACAGAATTACTGGCTTCTATAAGAACTACAGATTCAGAAAACCCTGACCACAACAGTGTTATACAAACTGACCACATAAGTGTTACTATAGAATTTCTTATGTTAGTTGTTGTTACAACAATATTGTTGTCAGAAGTGGGATTGCCTCCTACAGTAAGGTTTGAATTTCAATATTTGAAAATTATTCATAATTAATCTCATCATTATTATTATTTGTTAGCTTGTTTTTTCTTGTGACTTCTCACCATTATTCATATAATTATCATAATTTTTGTCATAATTTGTCAATTTTATAATAATTCTATGCAAATCAAAGCAAAAATTTGCCTGGTCACAATTTATTAATATGCATAATACCAGTTAGTGTTGGAGCAGTTCTGTTACAACATGAAAATAAGTTCAATGATCATTGGCCCAAACATCAGAAATATTGAGTGCACGTCAATGGCAACACTCACAAATAGATAAAGAGGGTTTCATCATCATCATCATCCATCATCATTGATCTCATCATCATTTAATATCCACAAACTTTTTCAATATTCTATCAAATGAAAGAACAATTACAAATTGATAACACAATATATGCAGGAACAAACAACAACAAAGAATGGCAGATACATTTTCTTTATTTTAGAAAACCATTGCTGGCTTGCAGCCTAGCTCAAATATATTTGTCACTAGTGCTCTTTTTTTATTTTATTTTAACCATAAGCATGACACCTTGGAAATTTATCTTGACCATCTTAATGTGCATACAATGTTGTAGATGATGATAAAGACAAATTGTATTTATGGTAGTGGATTGGACATGAAACACATGACTTAATAATCCAAATATTCAGTCCTGAAGAAAGAGGCAAAGTTTTGTATAAGGTAACTCAATATTTAGATGTTATTCTTGAGATTTTTATCTGCTTTGAGATTCACCGTTCCAAAAAGAATTAAAAATAAAATCAACAATTGATGTGCTAAGTACCCTGAAGTAATATCCTGGATTAGAGCATTGCACAAACATGCAAGCCAGAATTCAACTATGTTCAAATATGATGCCAATTTATTGGAATGCCAGACCATAACTGTTTTCAAAAGCTAAATTGGTAAAAGAAGAATTGGAAAGTGAAATATTATTGTATGTGCATAGGAACCAATTACAGTGACTGTATTGCACCAGTTGTTGCTATTTGGAAATCAAATGGCAAGGTTTGAATCTGTGGTAATTTTAAAGTTGCCATAAACAGTCATATTGGAGATAATTGCTATTCGATATTCAGATATGATAAATTATTTCATTCAACATAGATTTTAAAAATGTATCTTTACAAATTGATTTAACGGAAGAATTACAAAGATTATTTTTGGTCTTTAAAAATACAAATAAATGCCATTTATAATTTCTTGTATGCCTGCCTCTTTGAAAAGATTATCTAAGAAGACTACCAATGCTATTCAAAACATAACCAACTCTAAAAAATATGAATGAGGTAATAGCTTTTGTTTTGAAAGTCAGATATTATTGCATAATACCAGTTAGTGTTGGAGCAGTCCTGTTACAACATGAAAATAAGTTCAATGACCATTGGCCCAAACATCAGAAATATTGAGTGCACGTCAATGGCAACACTCACAAATAGATAAAGAGGGTTTCATCATCATCATCATCATCATCATCATCATCATCATCATCCATCATCATTGATCTCATCATCATTTAATATCCAACTTCTATGTTGGCATGTGTTGGATGGTTTGATAGTGACTGACGAATTGGAGAACTGCATCAAGCACCAATCTCTGCTTTGGCATGGTTTCTATGACTGGATGACCTTCCTAATGCCAACCACAAGTGTACCAGGTGATTTATTTCATGGTACCAGCACTAATGATAATCGCCTTGTAATCTACAAGGCTATGCCTGAGGGAGAACAGAAGAGATAGTGGGTGATGATCCTAGATAGAGGAATGATGGAATGGTAAGAGGGGAGGTTGAGGGAAGGTAGAGAACAGGAGAGAAAGAAGGAATTAATGACAGTTGAGAAAAAGAGAGGAATAGAGTTGAAAAGGTGATAGGGTTCTGTAAGGTAGGGTCTAGGGCTATCCATCATTATAATGGGGGACAGGAAGGGAGCAGTGGACTAGGATAGAGGGGAATCCTGAGTGAGTCATTGAAGGAAAAGAAGTGTGGGGGTTATGTGAGTATGTCAGAGGGAATGATGGGCAGAGATGTGGGGGGGGGCATAGAACTTGTGGGGGAGAGGGCTGTGAGAGAAAAAGAGGCAGAGAGAAAAGGGTGTAAAGTATTCCATTGCAGGGTACCATGAGAAGTATGAAGAAGTGAAAGTACAGTATGTGAATACTGCAAGGGCATTGTAAATGGAGAGGAAGGAGAGAGAGAGAGAGTGGAGGGGAAAAGAAACAGTGGGTGAGTGTAGTAAGGGAAAGAAAGGCTTGAAGGTATTCTAGAGGTTTAAGGGTGGGTAGTGAGATAAAGGTAAGGGAAGGTGTTGGGTGGTATTATAGGTAACTTGAGAGAGAGAGTGTCCTATGAGTGATGAGCAGATGGGAGTCCTGGAGAGGAGATGTAAAGTGATAGGCAGTAAGGTGGGCTTGGTGGAAAGCAGTATATATATTGAGTTGGATCAACAGTTCATACCATTTTTTAAGTAAAATTCAAACAATTTTTAGATATTTGTATGTATCTTTATTCAAAGACGTATGTCTCATTTTGTTCCACTACTTTTCCCCATCCTTGAGACAGCTTCACAATCCCATCCTCCCAGTACTTGGCATCTTTCTGGGTCATGAACTGGTCTAAGTGATTTTTACAATCTTCCAAAGAATTGAAGTTCTTCCCATTAAGAGACTTTTGTTGGGATCGAAATAAATGGTAATCCAAAGGTGTCAGATCAGATGAGTAGGGTGGGTGTGGTAGGACATCCAAACCAAGCTGTACCAATTTCTGGGTCTGTAAGGAATCATGAAGTCTAGTATTGTCCTGAAGGAAGCTGACACCCTTCCGGTTGGCCTCTGGACATTTTCCATTGATTACCTTCTTTAATTAATCTATTTGGGAACAATAATTGTCTAAATCCAACGTCTGATTTTGAGGAAGAAGCTCGTAATACACAATGCCTCTCCAATCCCACCAGATACAGAACATCACCTTCTTCATACACTGACTGGTTTTTTGAGTAATTAAAGGTGGCTCATTTCATTTTGCTCCACATTGTTGTTAACAATCCATTTTTCATCACTGTTGATCGTTCTTTTCCAAAAATGGGTAACTTTTGTTGTTTGAGCAGATAATTGCAAATAGAAATGCAGTCCATGACATTTTTTTTTCTGTTAAATTATGATGCACCCAAACAATTCACATATCCTGGTGTTTTTCAATGCCTTGTAATACTCATATGATGTATGTGGTGTATCTCTATGGTGTTGCGTGTCATGTGACATAGATTATTTTTGATTGGTCATCATCACTAACTATAGGCTTGCCTTTTTCTTTTTTCTTTTTCAGATAAAATTTTTCCCTCCTAAACCTAGTGAACCACTTACAAACAGTTATGGCACCATCTCCATAAACTGTTGTTTGTACAGCATTTTTTCCCTTTCCAGAAATAAAAGACCATCAAATTACGGAAATGTATCTCCTTTTCCTCCATTTTCACCTCACCTTACACATAAAAAAAGTAGAAATAAGCTATCCACACAATAATCATATAGAAAGACATGTTGAAATGTATGTGATATGCTTCCGTGAAAATGAGAAACAAAATCATAACACCACCAATTGAAAAATGGTACAAACTTTTGTCTCCACCCAATACATACGCATGCATATATGTGTTACAACTTCTTGATCACTACCCTTGTTTTAGGGTGGACTGGTCTTCTGTAGCAACATATATTACCAGTCAGTATGATTCTTTGTCATTTCTGTGAGGTGAAACATTTTCTGGTCAGTCTTCACCATTTCATCCTAAGTCTTCCTTGGCCTCTATCTTCACAAGTTTCACTAACATGGATTGCTCAGCACTTTTATATGCAGCAAGAATACACATCATATGCCTGTACCGGTATGCCTTGCTGTCTTGAACACTACACCCAATTCCTCTTATACCCAGTTTTTCTCTTAGCTCATTTGTACTTCGGTGTTTATGCAGACTAAAATTGTCCATCCATCAGAGCATATTTACTTTCTTTCTTTCTAGCCTTTGAAATCTTCTGTATTCAAGATCTATGCTATATAGCATTGTAGTTCTAACACAAGTCCTAGTCTCTTACTTCTTGTGTATCTGTAGCTTTCATTGGGTACAACATATGGAATTTATACTACTCCCTTTCTGCTTATCAGTATGTATCACTATGAACTTTTGAAAATATTTAAATCTAATTTCTACTGTACTTTTTCTTGGAGAGCATCCAAAAATAAGCATTTTGATACCTCCTTTGTGAAATTTGGATGAATATTTTAAGAAATATGACTATTTGAATGGTCATTGAATTGGTCGAAATTTTGCCTAATTGGCCTAAATGAATAATTAGCCATATTTGTAATGTCATATCTTTGAAACTGAGGTGATAATCATCTTCAAATTACACAAATTAATAATGTCTAAGGGAGAGCAGTTGACTATTTTTTTCAGGGTCTTGAAAATGAAACTTTTTTTTTGGCAAGTTTTTAAAATCTTTATGTAAAGTCTATTTTGTTACAGGTTAATGAGTCATATGTCAGTTGTGCAGTGCTCTCACTGGCCAGATTGTTGAACTGTACTGCTAGAAAACATATACACAGCTGAGTGGCTTAGGTCAGATCATTTGAGTGCCTTTATCAGTAGTACTGTATAAGATACATGAGAGACAAACTTTTAGTCAATAGGCTGGCACCCCAAAACTTTAACCTGTTGCATCATTAGTGGATAATATAAAGTTTATTCTGAAAATTGTATTTAAATGTATTTATTTGACTTTATCTTAAATTTGATTATTGCAGGTTCCATGCATGTTTGTAGAATCTATGCTGGAAGTTCACAAAAAATATACAGAATTGATACAAAGTGTTTTCAATAATGATCAGAAGTTTATCCAAGCACTGGATAAGGTAATTACATGATATTATTTCTGCTTTCTTTTTCATTTATTTATATATTTGATAATTCTGTTCAGATGGAGTTTTATTTTTTTTTCAAAATATGTTAATAGGGATGAATAACTATTTAACTATTTTCTACAGACAAATTACCAATTCCACACTAATTACTTTAATGTGTTTATGGTTTTTAATGAAATGGGTATGAGGATAGTATTTTAGTATACCAGCTTTGTGCTAGGAGTTCATATCTACTACAGCATTACTTTTAATGTTGCATGTTTCAGTATATTAGGATCTTTACAAATATTGCTTCTAACTGATGGGTATCTTATCTGGAAAGTGCCGGATTAGCATTTTATCAAACATGGCATTTACAACTTGGAAAGCTATTACAACTTGGAAAGCTATTACAACATGGAAAGCTATTACAAAATACAAGAATGTCATAAGTAGGCTTTTAGATTATATACAATGATTATATGTATATATGTTCTTGTCTGTGTATATATATATATATATATATATATATATAACAGTTCCCTGGTCCTCATGTCTGCCTGTCCCCAGGTATATATGTATCGTCTGACCATGAGTTCCGAGTTCCGGGCCCATATATATATCTCCTCCCCCCCCCTATCTGTTCCCGGTCTTTTATCTGTCTCATCCTTGTTCTATATGTCCGTCTGTCTACCAATCGCATGAGCTATAGGTCTCGTCTATGTCTCGTCCATCTCTGCTCTATATGTCCGTCTGTCTACAAATCGCCTATGTGGTGCCACATATGAAGCACTCATGTGCCACGTAAAAGCACTAGCATCAAGAGTCCGGTACCAGTGGCACGTTAAAAGCACCCAGCACACACTGTAATGTGGTTGGCATTAGGAAGGGCATCCAGCTGTAGAAACCAGGCCAAATCAGACTGGAAC
>JAOPUL010000002.1:15941514-15955995 GCA_027564515.1 Octopus rubescens | reverse complement strand
GATTGCTGCGAGTGTGAGGTGAATCCGGCCACCCCCGTTCACGGGGACAAAACCGGATTTAAAACTTTGGAAGAAGAGAAGAAAGATGGTTGTGAATACTAATTTTTTTTCCCTATGAAGAATGTACTACTCAACAGACAACAGACTTAGCAAGGAAAGAAGCTGAAAGTAAGAGGCTGACCTTCTGTGCCATGGGCTTCAGAAGTGTGAGGTGTTCCATGTTTTAGCTTTTAACATCCTGTTGAAAATTTTCTAAGTCAAAATCTCACTCCTGCAATGATTGTGCAGAAAATACCCAAAAATGAGTTTGGTAATTCAAATGCTTATATTGTATTTACCTGTGGTCAGATTATTGTGAAAATTAGTTCTATTGTAGAAAAAACTTTAGTTAGTTTCTTTTTTTTTCATGTAAATAGTTATTTGTGCTAAAAATGAAGAAAGATGTTGGTAATAATTTAACAATCACACATGCACATGTATATCCGTATTTGTTACTAATACTAACAGACATGGACAGCTCAAACAAAAGTTATTTTTCCCTGACCTTTTCGCAGCTTTTCCATTCATCACTTCCTTTAAAACAAATATAAACAAGAGTGTTTTGATTCAAGTTGTTTCAGGTGGTACAGAACTGACATGTGCTGTTGGGTGGATTTGTGTTGTACAGGTTGTTAAGAGTTAAAGTAGTGTATCACTGTAAATCAAGACATTGTTAGGGAAGTGTGTAAGGGCTGTTAGTGACACAAAGAAGAAAGACGCATGGAAATGCCACTATAGGAAGTTGCTGAATGAGGAGAATATATGGATGAGAGAGCCATTACTCCAACTAGACATGGAGTTGACAGCTAAATGCTCTGGTTAAATAGGCTATTAAGAATATGAAGCAGTAGGACTATCAAAGGGAAAGCAGTAGGACTATCAAAGATAGTCACTGAGAGCCTATCTCTTACAAGTAATAAGTAGTACCTGGAAATACTAGCTCCAATGATCAGTGTAGCAGTATCATTGTCATCTACTACAAAGGCAAAGGAGAAGCTCTAAGAAGGAACAACTACAGAGGCATCAAATTGATAAACCAAGGTATGAAAGTGGTAAAAAGAGTCATAACACAGCTTATTAGGCAGAGAATTAGTTTAAATGAAAAAAACTTTGGATTTGTGACAGAATGGAGTACTTCTAATGTCCTTTTCTTAGCTAGGAACTTCTGTAGTTGTTTCACTAAGTGCAAGCCACTATATCTAATAATTGTTGACTAGGTGAATATTGAATACCTTTGTAATACTTTGTAATCTGGTGGTCACTAAGAAAGCTTAGTATAGATGAATGGTTCATGAGAGCCATATAAACAATGTATAAAAGTGCTGTCAGTATGGTGAGAGTTAGCACCAACTTCAGTGGGGAATGCAACCTGTTTTAGGTAGCCATCAAGGCTCAGTTCTATGCTCCCTCCTGCTTATTATAGTTTCCCAGGATACATCATACTTCTCATAGCTGCATTCATTGAAGAATTAAAGAAAAAGTTTCAAATGTGTAAAGAGAACCTAAAATCAAAAGGTCTAAAAATCAGTTTAGCAAGAGAGAATGCTGAACTCTTTCATCTGGATCATGCTCAATATACAGAAAAAAGACTAGTGTATCAATGTAAACTAAGGTGACGGCTGGGGGTATTGTAAGTTGTAAGCCAAATTAAATGCTTCTTAGTATTTTATTCAGAATCTTGCTGTCAGGAGTTTGAGTGCAAAGCCCTTTAGAACTGATTCTTTGTAGGTGATTACTACTTTAAATACACTAAGTTTGTTTTAACAATTCTTATCCTTTCTTCTTTAAAGAGAGCTCTTGTGTTTATGAAATAATTCATTTACATGAAGAGAAGGGATATGGTGTTGAGTTGACTAAGACACTTAGAAACAATGTGACATATACTTTAGCTAACTTGTATTGTTGCCTGTGCACTTTCAGTCTTCTGTACTGAGAAGGATATTAGGTCATTTCAGTTGGTTCCACTCTTTCCATTAATAAAAAAGAGCTTTATACTTTGTCAAAAATAATCACTATTTTCTCTGAAATTACAGCAGTGGCATGATAAACAGATTTAAAGTGTACAAGGTCAACACTCTACACTGATGATTTTATCAAATGGTGCACAATTAGTTATTACTGCAAAAGAATAAGTTCACTTTGCTAAATTTGTTTCGTTGTACCCTTTAGCAAGGCACATTACACTATTTTTCTCAATCTGCAAATGTAAAAAATAGATTATTTTTGTTATAGAATAGCTCTAGTCAACTTTGCTTGGAATCAGGTCATTGATTCTGCTCTTTGGTTACATCATTTTTTTTTTTATCAGGACTTATGTAACCTATAAACTTATATAGCTTATAAACTCCAAAAATTTGGATATCCAAATTTGCAAAGACTTTGCTATGACCAGGCCCAAATGGAAAACCCGGTCAATGTTTGTATCTTCTGAGATTTATTTGTCTGACATATTTTGTTTCTCTGCAATGTCTTTTTCTTTCTATTTGTAGCTGATGTTCGATTTAATTACCTGAAGAAAACCTACACTGTAACGATGGGGACCTACCACATGGCAATATTATTACTTTTTAACAATGCTGAATCCTTGACATTTCGAGAGCTGATGGACTCTAGTCAGTTACCAGAAAAGGAATTAAGTAAACAACTTCAGGTGCTAGTAGAAAGCAAAATTATCATTACAGAGGTAAGTATAATAATCTGCAGTTGTCCAAGAGGCCTGTTTGCAGATGCATTGCTTTTAGAGATACATTTCATTATATTTAGTAATAGCTTTTGAAAGCAACTATATAGCAATTTGTTTAAATAGCTGCAAGTAGTGAGTGTATAAGAGATGTAATGAAATCTCTTGTAGCCTTAGAGGAATCTGAAATTTAAATACACTGGAAACCATGGATTGTTCAGCTGGTTTGCAAGTATTTGTAGATAAGTTCTGCTTCCTAAGTGATATAATAAGTACTGGGGTGGTTCTTAAGAAGAAAGGTTTGAGAAGCTGTTATTTCTCCTTGTAACAATAGTGTCTTTTTCTCTCTGCAAGGTGCTAATCATAAGTTATGAAACTGTTTGACAATGAGCACGGAACATCTGTAAATTAATGGAAAGAAATAATCTAAGTATAGTTGGTTGTAGCTGCATTGGTATGGTTATGTAATGTAAATAGATGATGGGTGAAAAACCATTAAGTAGTGAGGCCAGATTACTGATGAGATGAAAGGGAATCAAGATAAATGGGAATATGTTGTATTGCAACCTTGTCCAACATTTACTATTATAATCATGATACTGGAAAAGTTAAAGTTAATACTGTGCTTTAATAAAGTAAGATTCCTTGCCTGTATAAAGATTAAACTGTTGGTACTGGTGTCATCACTTTTCTGTAGATGTTTATCAAATAATTGCGACTTTCTTCATCTTGTAAAGGAGTTTATAGATTCTTTCTTTTTACCTATGCTTATCAATAGATGATTAGCCTTGCTACTAAGAATGGGAGATTGTGAGAAATACTGGTTGTACCATTTTGTACATTTGTTATTTTCAAACCAATATATACACTTATGGGTGCCTTCAGGAACAGCATTCGACCTTGTGGCCAAAATCCTGTCATTCTGGGTGTTTGCTACAGTCTCTATGGTGAATATCTTTTCGTCTGACCAGATGAAGACATTGTCACTGGCGCTCTGAATCTTCTCTGCCATTTTCTTGCACCTATCTTGTCGCTTTGCTTTGGAAGCAGCTGAAATTAGGTGTCAACATTGCAATTTCAATGACTTACAATATAAGTCTTCATGTATGACCCATCGCCTGGTTGTCTGGGAGATATCGAGACTTTTAGACATTTACCTCATGCCCTACTGTGGATTTTTGCGACACTCTGTTTTGAACAACATCTACCAATTGTTTTGTCCCTACAGATCATTTTCGACCAGGAATAGGCTTGCTGTCAATTGAACCTGTCTCACTGTAGAGTTTCATGACATTATAGACTGTTTTGGGATCAACACCAACCCTTCAAACTACATCTTTGGTGCTATGTTATGTCCTGCTTTTTTTTCAGAGCTACAATCTCACTTCGCCTGTTAGCTGCCATATTGAAACGTTTTACTCGCTGAATGTAAACAAACAAGGGAGTGTACATGAACAATTGAATGTCGAGGAGCACATTTTAATTATTTTTGTGCAATTTCAAACTAAATTTAATAAAATAAACTTATTTAAATAATCGGGAATTCTTAATGGTGCACCCTGTAAAAAAGCACCCAGTACACTCTGTAAAGTGGTAGTGTCGATGGCATGCAAAAGGCACCCAGTACACTCTATATAATGGTAGTGCAAGTGGTACAACAAAAGCACCCAGTACACTTTGTTAAGTGGTTGACATTAGGAAGTGCAACCAGCTGTAGAAACCATGCTAAACATGACATGGGCGCTCAACACAGCCCTGCAGCTTGCTGATTCCTGTCAAACTGTACTACCAAATGAATATATGGTATAAATTAAAGAAAACAAAACACTTATGCTAGTTCACATTGTTGATTTGTGTGATGTGTTTGACATGCTGGGAGATTAATAATTAAAACAGGCACATGCATGTCCATACAGATATATTTTTTTTACCAGAAACTACATGGCTAAGTAATCTCTTGTTCCACCAACTTGAATTGAACTTGAGCCAGCAAGGAAGTCTCTTAGCCTGGTCAATTTAATAACCAGATTTCTTTCAAAAAACTGTTTTCCATCTTTAAAATGGAGAGGCCATGTTTCAAGTTCCACTTTTAGAATAACATGCTCACAATAAGTTCAAGATATTTAAAAACTAACATTCAACAAATGCTTATTGTGAATGGTTTACTTAAGTAGAGCTGGTCTCAGCTGGGATTGAATTGCTACCTTACTAATTGGGTTGTACTTGAAAGCTTTCTCATTTAATAATTAAAACCAGATTCTGAAAAAACTAGTGATAGTCTACATTGGCAACAATTATTTTTTATAATGCTTATCTAGAAAGGTCTTGATAAAATAAAATTCCTTTTTTTTTTGTTTCTCTTTAACTGCATGATAATATGAACTAATGATAATTGTGGATTTCAGAATGAAATAAACGAGAATAGTACACTTCATCTCAATAAAAATTATTCCAACAAAAGATTGAGATTTAGAATTTCTATGATGCAAAAGTTAACACCTCAGGTAAGTTCTAATTAACATTGGTTTCTTATTTTGACACTAAACAATTTTTGAGGGATTGTAGTTACAATCAATTGAATAAATCCCAGTATAGATTCTTTTAATGATGTTGGAGGTCTAAAACATGAAGTCTAGAGAGATAAAATTAAATAATGATTTTTAATTACTGACACAAGACCACAAATTTGGTGGGAGGGATAAAGTTAATTACATTGACTCTGTTACTGGAAGATGAAAGGTATATTTAACCCTGGTAGAATTTGAATTCATAACAGATATAACAATACCACAAAGTATTTTGTTCAACACTGTACAACTTCTGCCAATGCACAACTTTTAAAACTAAATACTATAATGCATTTACTCAGTATTCTACCATCTCATCAATTTCCTTGCTATATCCTAATTAAAATAATTTTTTTCAATAAGACATGTGACCCATCTTTGTAAAGAGGAGTATTCTTTACTATTTTATTCATATTTATTTTATCAACTTTGAAGAGACATAAGGTGAAGCTGAACTCAGTACATATATGAAGACTAACTTATGTAAAGTGTTCAATGCACATTCTATTTTCTAATTAAAGTGAATAGCAGTTCTGATGACTAGTAATTCTAGTTTGTGTGTTAAATCTGCAGATAAAAGTACACCGATCTGAGAAAAGGCTGTGAAAGTAAAATATTAGTCATTTTATCATTACTGTTTTGCTAGAATAGTAATTGTTTTGCTGTGCTCTAAAAGGCAAACTTGTTTCTTGTGATTATAGACTTTACTTGCTACATATATATTGTTAACAGTTTGCCTCAACTCCATATGACTTGAAGTTTTATGGGTGTGTAGGAAGACCCCCATCTCTTCAGATATCTTTTGCCTGCTTCTTCTCCTTCTCTTTCTCCTCCTCTCCCACTTCTTATTTTACTGCCTCTTTCTCCCCAGAAATTTCTTATTTATGCTCAACCAATTAAACTTTCCTTTAAGATATTTCATTATATGCCACAGTAATACATTATTATACCACATATACTTCACAACCATATTGTACCACCCACAACATGAACCCCAAAAATTATATATAAAGCTTAGAAAATTGAAAGTACTTTACTGTTTCACAAAAACAACAAAGCCTAAACTTTGAAGTCAGTCAGACTTATCCTTGTAAAAATAAAATATAAATGATATTGTATTCAGATTTATTGAGTGATCCTTCTTTTAATGTTTGACCATTCTTTTGGATAACTATACATATATATAAATACGTATGTATTTATGTATGTGTATACATACACATATGTACACACATGTACATGCATACACATGTGCTCACACACATTTATTTGAAGCTGAGGCTCTCTATATCAATGCTCTTAATTATCTGTGGAACAGTATACACAGAGTAGTGATGAAATGATGCCTCAGCTTCTAATAAATCTATAATCTGAACTAGATGTGTAAAATACTTACTGTTTATAGGTTCAAAAGCAATATTTTTCTGCAATCTGTCTTAGATTACATCTGTATACCTTATTTCCAATTTTTATAGATCTTTCTTAACCTAAATTCTTACCATCAAATATCATTAAACACCTAAGGATCATCATCATCATCATTTAATGTCCATTTTCCATGCTGGCATTAGTTGGACAGTTTGATAGGGTCCAGTGAGCCACAGGGCTGCATTGTGCTCCATGTCAGCTTTACTATGATTTCTACAGCTGGAAACCATGCCAACACCTACATAGAGCACGATATAGTCTTGTGGCTCACTGAATCCTGTCTAACCATCCAACCTATTAAACATTTCAGAACATATATATAATTAAATGTTTTGTAATTGTCTGTATAATTGTAACGTTTAGTTGATATCAGTGTTTAGTTGATAACAGTCATGTTAAGCATATATATCACAAATTTTGAAATGAGTTAGTGTTAATATTTTGAGATGTGTTAGTTTCAAACCTTTGAATTTAATTTTATTGTATTTTTTGTTGTACTCTATGTTTCAATCAATTCATTCTTTGATCATCTGAAGATATGCTATTCTTACATATATTAGCTTCAATTTAGCCAACAGATATGTATCTGTTAGTTGAATTGAAGCTAAGCACCTTTATTTCCAATACAGGTTCATAATCACTAGTAGTTAAGTCATCAAAATGTAAGGTGGGATGAAGAAACATGGAAGATGTGGTTAATAATCTCCAAATTACTCAAGATTCTCATTTTTCATTGCAGGAAGTTGCTCATACTCACACATCTGTCGATAATGACAGGAAGATGTATTTACAAGCAGCTATTGTACGTATAATGAAAGCAAGGAAAGTCAGCAGGCATAACCTACTAATTGATGAGGTAAATATCAAACATAATATTTATATATGATGAACACAAGATGCACAATGACACAGTTTTTCATTCACAACATATATAAGCCTTTGAAATCCTATTCTTGCATATGTATTTCAGCTAATATGTCAAACTATTTACACACCAATTTGCTTGAATTCTAAATTTTACCCTTCATAACACACCAACTTTTCCTTTGCTTCTCACATTCAGTAAAAGTCAAATAAACTGTGTGAACCCTTTAAAAGATTAAGTTTATTTAAGAATAAAAGGTAAAATCCTTATACCTTTAACTTTTAGTAACAGCTTCCAACTAAAAAACAATGCTACAGCTCACTCTCTCCTCAACTTAACCTAATAAGTTATTTATCAGAGCTAAAGAATACGCTACCTTTGGTTAGTTGCTGATCATGTATAAGCTCCTAATTCACCTTGCTTTAAGGGCTTGCACCTAATGAATACTCTATTAGTTCATTATAACAATCAAATCACTCTTAACAAACTTTATCTTCATTATTGTTGTTATGTCCATTCCACTTGACTGATGTGAGTTTTGATGGGTATGCCATTCAGCTCACTATTGCTTGTGACCCTTTGTCATTTTATCCACTCTATCTACATATGAGGTGAGGCCAAATCTCAGATGACACTAGGGTATTATGCTTTCTATCTCTATTAAGAACTGTTTTTTTCCTTGTTTACTTTTTCATAATTAAAAAAAAACAGCTGGTCAAAAAGAGAAAAAAGCAGTGCTCATAAACTTTGCACGCCCTTTAATATTGGTGAAATTGATGTAGTGAGGTGGTACAAATCTCTTCTCTAGATATGTAAGTGATTGAATTACTCTACAATAATATACAGCTTGCTAGTTCAGAGAAGCTAACATCATTATAAGAGCTGTAGCTGAAGGAAGGGAAAACTGAATCTATATTTGTGGAGGATGCAGTTTGAATATTAGTATGAATAAAATCACCAACTGATCAGGATTGAAGTATTTTTTGGTTCTGGAGAGGAAGCCAAGTGTTTTGTACATGGTTTTGCAATATTATACATGTGTGATTGCTATGATATTACAGGGCCAGGCATTTTAAACAAGTTTGGGGTATTAGCTGTATATTGTTCATAAACAGGGACCATATAATTTTATAAGAATGATTTCTTGATACACATAATGATTGTGATTTGTATTATTGAAGGAAGCAATACTGTCAGAATTGAGGTGTCTCTCTTGCATGTGAATGTTGTCCTGTGTGGAAGCTACCAAGGAATGCAAAGTGTGTGTGGAAAGTGACAGCAAGATGGTCATTAATTTCCATGACAATTAGTGTGAGAAACATTGAGGTACAACGGAGTTCATAGAATATGAGGTAGAAGAACCTTGTTGATGCATGCTGTGATGTGAGGATGTCAAACAAAAATCTTCCATCCAGGAAATAAGTGACAGATAGAGATCATAGAGAGCTAATTTAGAGTTTAAGCCAATCATGGTTATGGACAACACTTGGTATTTTTCAAGAATAAAACCAAAGTTGTGTGACATAGGAAAGCAGATCTGTGGTTATTCTGTTTCCATAGAAATTTTACTGGTGGTTATTTTAAAGGAAAGAAAACTCAGCATATAAAGTGATGAAAAAGATGACCTGATGCATTGCAACTATGACTATCTGTTTTCACTTATAGCATATTTATAACTACACTGTGTAATATGTTCTTTTATAAGATATTGGATGTGCTTTGGAGGAGATTTAGCTGCTATGTCTAGCAGGTGAAGCATCCCTCATTGGCTCAGTTGGTAATTTTGGTTGTTTATGACTGTCTCAATTACTTTTGAAATGTTGCTAGTGAGGGCTATAATTAGATAGATGGCTGGGCCTGAGAGACCTGCATTTGATGGAATGATCTATGTGCATTTAATACAAGTTGGAAAGGGAAAAATTGAAGAATTTGGAGAGCATATGAGCTTGCTCTGGAACACACTGAGATAATAGAAGGAATACTGTCAAGAGCTGTCACATTGTTGGTTTGGACTGACCATAATGTTTTCTCACTTAATGGACTATTTGTACATGATGGTCAGCAGGTAGAATTGCAGCAAGGAATTTGTTGTGTGAGAGTACAGTATGGAGTCAAAAGCAAAACAAGCATCAAAGGTGGTGGCATTATCTGTGAAAATACTGTTTATGTAGCAAACTTGCTTAAAGAATGGTAGATATGAGAAATCTGCAAAGTTAGAAATCCTCACGGCAAGGGAGCAGAAGGCCCAACTGCATTTTGGATAGTGAGCAAGTTTGCAGGTTTTGCTGCACAAAGACATTTTTGCTTTCTTAGTAGATGTCTTATCATTGAAAGTGAATGCTTCTCTGTTGTTGACTGTTGATGAGGTTGTGCAGGTGTTGTAAGTGATGTTCTTCCCTTGCACACAGTTATCGATCTTAATTATATAGGGAAATGTTGAGACATATATAAAAAGATGATATTAATCACCTACCTATCTATCTGAAATTAGAGATGAAACGCATTTGCTTGCCAATGGTAGTCAACATAGAATTTCCTCTAACCAGTTATCTTGCAAAGAGAATCCAGTTATGTGTATATAAACATTTTCAGGGTCATCTAGTCCTGAATTCTAATATTGCCTCAACAATTATAATGAATGGTAGAGAGCTAAAGAAAGATCTCTGTTGAATAACTATATGTACTCTAAATTTCTCACTGAATTGATTTCTGATCTTAACTTTGCTTACTTCATTCTTATGCGTGGCTAGATTGACTGTCATGCTATTCATCTCACCTAGGTTCTCAGTGCCACCACATTATAGAGCACAGAATCCTGTTTAAGGTTTTCTGACTGACAAATACAAAATAAAGTTCTTTTTCTAAAACTTGTCTTTATAAAATAAAAAGGAATAGCATATTTGACTAAAAAAAAACCTGAATATCACAATAAAAACAAGATAATCATACTTAAAATACTAATTGAATAATTATTTTATCAACTTCAGGCCATATGTCTACATAAGCAGAACTGAGAAGGCATCATCATCCGTTAACCTCCGTTTTCCATGCTGGCATGGGTTGGACAGTTTGACCGAAGCTAGCAAGCTGGAGGGCTGTACCAGGTCCCAGTCTAATTTGGCCTGGTTTCTACGGTTGGATACACCCTTCCTAACGCCAACCGCTTTACAGTATGTGTTGGGTGCTTTAACATGCCACCGGCACAGGACTCTTGGCACTAATGCTTTTTACGTGGCACGTGTACTTTTAAACTGGTAGAACTCTTGACACTGGTGCTTTATGTGGCCCCGGGACAGGACTCTTGATGTGGGTGCTTTTTACACAGGACTCTCAACGCGGGTGCTTAATGTGGCATAGGCACAGGACTCACAACACAGGTGTTTTTTATATGACACCAGGGCTCTCAACGTGGGTGCATTTTGCACAGGACTTTCAATGCAAGCTGAGAGATGGTGGGAGGGAGAGGGTTGTCAGAATATCAGAGCTGGTTGTAAAAATTTGCAGAGAAATCACATATTTGATGATCAAAGATGTTTAAATGTCAGCTCACTAAATATCTTTACTTAACCCAGTATTAGTTTCTTTTCCTTTAAACACTTTCTACAATTTTTACGAATTTGATTGTTCTTTAATCAAAGCTTCATACACCAATCTCTCCTTATTGCATCTCTTTTCTTCTTGACATTATATTAAACAATATATAAGATATCTCACTACCCAAACCGTATTTCTTCAAAATAAACTGTATGATCTGATGAAATTTGAGATGATCTGTATAAACAGTTCAAAAATGGATGTGGTGTCACTGAATGTTGAGAGCTGGTGAAAAAACACCATGTACAAGGAGAGTATCTGTGGAAAAGTAAGGCACAGAAGAGGCATTAAATGATCAACATGAATGGTTATACACTGTACAATAGACATGTCTGACTGATGTCAGTATGGAAAAACTGACATAAAAATGCTAATTATATATTTGTCCATGAGTTACACACTAAACTCTCAAGTGACTTATTCTATGTAGAGTAAAGATGGATAATTACGCTCACTGCTTTAACCAAGAGGTGCTTTTGATATGTAGGGTAGGTAATATATTCTGACATTTTGGCTTATGAGATCAAGAGGAAATATGTTATAGGGTTTAAAGAGTTAATCAATTGGAATATTTTATAAATGTCAAATTTACTATTAACTTGCTACACTGACTTTAAATCATCCTGTGAGTCCTATTTGGAAATGGATGGGTTCTGCCAGGTTGAATTGCTGTTATGACCCAATAGACTATGAAACCCTTTTAACATCTCTTAATATATATATTTTTTTTTTCTCTTTTACACCTTTCAGGTAATCAAGCAGTCCAAATCTCGATTCACACCCAGTGTTAGTCTCATCAAGAAATGTGTAGAAACATTAATTGATAGACAGTATCTGGAACGATCTCCAAACCAAGCAGATGAATATGTCTACGTTGCATGATAACAATGTTACCATAGAACACAACTCCTGTTAGTATGACTACAACCAGCTGCCAACATTAAAAGTTTCTGTGACTTAACCTTGTTGTTCATTTGGGAACAGGGTCTCTTTAATTAAGGTTGTCTTTCATGGTGAAGCAAGATTTACCAAACATAAGCCTTGCTCTTCTAACAATATATATATATATATTGTATTCCTAGTTTATCAACTGACTTGAAGATTTGGGAATGCAGTGTGATAAAAAGGAGAAAAAAAGGGATAGATCTGCAATAAAAACAAAGAAAATAATTTCTCATTTAACATGTAGTCTTTCATATTTGATTCTTGTGTCTCTTGTTACTTTCTGTGACTATCAAGCTTATTTTGTCTACATGTTAACCAAATCCTTTTAAAGTTTGTTAAAAAAATCTTGTCTTAATGTATATTCTCTCCATGTCTCTCTTTCTCTCTCTTGAATATCTTGCTAAAATATTTTCAATAATACTTAGCAGAAAATCATTCCATAAAAACACAATAAAATAAAAATAAAAGATCCTACTCTTTTGGCCATTTAATATTACATTTCTCTTTGAATAGATAAAGGGAATTTCAAGAATATTTAAAATATAAATACTTTTTAGGAACAAAAAAAAAGACAAAATTTCAGTTAGACACGGCTCTATATTTGTGTAAAATATATTTCCATTGAACAAACTTTTGTAAGATCTCTTTCTCTCTCTCTCTCTCTCTCTCTCTCTCTCTCTCTCTCAATATAGCTTTTCTTTTGATCTGGAAACCAATAAGAAGCTACCATTCTATTTTCTTTGTAAATTTAACTTTTAGCATTAATAATAGTGAGAATTACTCAGTGTTTTGAAATTAATTTTTTGCTAAATTTTAAGTAGTATGAATTTACTAATTAGGAAATGGAGGTTCTCTTTAATTAAAGTTGTCTCTCGTGGTGAAGCAAGATTTACCAAACAACATAAATCTTGCTCTTCAGATTCAAAGATTTCAGAATATACTGTGATAAAAAGGTATAAAAGAAGAAAATTATTTCTCATTTAACACATTGTCTTTCCTATTTGAATTTTGTATCTCTTGTTACTTTCTATACCAATCAAACTTAATTTGACTACATGTAAAATAATCCTTTTTAAAGTTTGTTCCAAAATGTTGGCTTCTTGTTCTTTATAGATTTCAAACTGAATTGCTGTTGCTGGTATATAGCATCCATGTTTGGATTGGTGCTTCTTTAATACTTCATACTGAACAAAATCCAAATGTGCCAATTAACTCAAACTGCAACCTTAATCTCACTATCAAAATATTTCTGTACTAGTTTTATTTTATCACTATTATTCACAGCTTAATGCTAGATAACCTGGAGCTAAGCATGTTTTTTGTAAAATTCCTGTGGTTAGTGACAGCATTTATTCTGATGCCATTTTGAATATTATTTTCCAGATGTTTCCTTCTGTGTCCTTTATTGATAGTCTTATGCAATACACAATCTTTCATAGTTATCAACTGGTTTTAATTTGCATTTATATAATTCCTTCCTGTAGAAATTTGAAATGCTAATTAATATATCTTATCCTTTAAGGTGGCTCAAAGGTCAAATAATTGTGTGTTCATTTTAGTTTTCATATAAACTGTGTATTTATTCTGATAAGTAGGGATGGATGTCAATAATGTTCACAAAGTCCAGTTATTTTTTGTGCTGTGAGATGTGAATTCTAATGTTTTTTGGTAGATCCCTTCAACAGAGAAGAAATATTGACAAGTGTGTTGGGTGGCTTGTTTCTCACAAGTTTTGATTGTCTGAATAGGATTTTCAATCCTGCAGAAGATTACACTCATAGAATCTTGATGATTTTATGAAAAGTGTGACAGTTTTCTAGCAAAAACGGCATTTGTTAATGAAATTGGATTTTTGATACAAATGTACTCTGGTAAGTATAGCTGTTCATATAATGGTAAAGAAAGAATAAAGCTCAAACTCATCAGTAGGCTATCTATGATTAGAAAATATTTAAAGCCTGTAAACATTCAAATTGTGTTATTTTACTATCAGGCTTTCTTAAAACTTCCTTTTTGCTATAAATGTTCTTGCTACATTGATAATGTAGTTGATTAGCTGGTTACATTAACAAACTTTGATCTGTCACTCTAAAGAAGCTATCTTCAACTTCATTTGAATAAGTTAATTTTTATTGTATCACTCTTCATTCTCTCTCTCTCTCTCTCTCTCTCTCTCTCTCTCTTTCTCTCACTCCCTCTCAAAGTGCCAGACTAAATGCCTTGCATTTACTTACATATCTGAACACAAGTAACAGTGATATACTGGAGATAAAAGAAATTTTTGGCCTTCTGTCTGATCAAAAAAATTAATATGTAAAATGTTAAATTACTACTGTTACTTCCCTTCCCCATAAAGCTCTTGG
>JAOPUL010000002.1:15896810-15907307 GCA_027564515.1 Octopus rubescens | reverse complement strand
CCGATGTAAAAAATTACGATTTTGCGAAAAATATCACTTTTTAAAAATTTATTCCCCCCCCCCCCCTAACCGTAACCCTGGAAGTGGCGGAGTTACCTACAAGATTACGAAAAAATTTTATCGAAAAAATTTTACGAAAAAAAATGGGGGGGGGGTAATTTTAAAAAAGTGATATTTTTCGCAAAATCGTAACTTTTTACATCGGATATATAAGATTCCGAAAAAAGTTTTGGAAAAAAAATTCCGGAAGTGCCTACATTTTACCTTCGCAACATTGCCGTTTTTGTAAAGTAGTGAACATTTGTAAAAAATATAATTTTCTCAAAGTAAAAAATGCAGTAAATCTCATTATACTCCACACCCTGTCTTTTTCTTTTTTCACGGCTTTTAATGGTTTTGAACGAAACTATCGAAACCATGCGTAGGCAACCTTTTTTGAGAAGCGGGCTGCCTGAGACATGGTTCATCATATGGCGGACCGTAGTTTTCCCATAACGAATGAAAACCGTCGGAAAAATCACTAGTTCTTTAGGAAAATTACCCACTCAAAGTTAGACGGGTGTAAATAGTAAACATTTACCTGAAAGTTATCCGTATGAGATAAGCGATCGAACCTGTCATAATCAATATAAAAGCTATAGAAAACAGAATTAAATGGCGTGAATTTACTATTTTATTCGTCCATTTTGAAGAAGAAATTTGTGAATTTTTTATGGTTTTTGATGTGTTTTGAACAAATCTGACTATCAAAACCGCCGGAAATCATTCGTTCTTTTAGGTAAACCACACCTTCAAAGTAATACTAAAAATTTAGGGAATTCAATGTGGAAAAAATGGAGAGCATGAGTTTGAAAAATAGATTTTTTTCAAAATGTTCGATTGTAACACACCTCCCATCTTTAGGAATCCTCATCTCACCCTTGACTGACATTCCGGATGTTTTTAAACTCGTCTGCTCATTTGCGCATGTGTGAACGCTTTTCGAGCCAGCAGACGAAATGATGGAGGCCTCAATGTGATCTCTCCATATACTAGAAATAACAGCTAAAGCTCTGAAAAATATCGTTTTCAAAAATTTCATTTAAAAAAAAATTATACTCCATGATTCAGAACAACGACACCAGCCCAACAGAAATAAGGAATTCATCAGCACAGATGCACTCGTCCAACTAAATTTTGCCGAATTAGGTAAATTTTTGGCACCTCTTTATCAATTAATGAGAAGGCGGAATACAGTTTTCACTCATTTTTTGCAAGAAAAGGGCACATACGAAATGAGTTTATTAGATATGTCAAGCTAATTGCAAATTGGCGAAAGGAAAACTAATGCTAAAGTTTACGAAACTGAAATACAAAACCCTAGTTTGGGTTTTAAAAATACTGAAATAATAATTAGAAGAAAAAAATGATTGAATAATTTCTTTTACTCCACGATGGAGCCTGTATGCTGTCGCTCGATCTGCTACAAACAACAGCTCTCTATAATCACAAATTCCCATCTCAAGCAATAATACAAAATGGAATAGTAATAAGAAAACTATTCGAGGCAACAACACAAAAATTCTAATTGTATCAAAACTAATTCCCTATAACAAACAAGGTGGTCGCAGTGTAGTGTAAAAAAGAAAATTCCTTTTGCGCTCACCAAACTTCTATTAACTTAAAACATCTTATACTCATCGATCACCGTTTATTGTACCCCTTTACAGAAAATTAAGCAAAAAATATATCTCAAGAAATTTAGCTTCCACCTAAGAAAATTATTTTCAGATCATAAAACCATTTGAATTTAGCAATTAGTTACTAACCAGTATAAAAAATAACATTTGTAATAGCTTCTATTATAAAAGTTTATTATAAAAAAATTTCATTAATTTACTATAAGCTAGAAAATGATGAAGGGAATTATTGCGGATAAAATTCAGGACTCCTAATCGGAAATTATTCCGATAAAGAATTCTGTGTTCTGAATTTCAGCGCAACATAAAAAGCATTTAACGTGAAATATAAAGAATTAGACAATTGTGTTATAAGCAAAATATTAACACGCTGAAAGCAAATCAAGAATTACAAAAATAAATGTTTCAACGACAGAACATTAATAGAAAATGAAATTTTGTTAGAGAAAATCAACACCCCACTCATAAGCTGCATTCTTATTAATTTAAAAGTTATGCCTCAAAGAATTGCTTTAATATGAAGCAAATTAAATCACAGGCAAGCTGAAATAGCGATTTACCTGCCATTTCGCTCTATCTTCTGCCGAAACGAAAACTACATAACTGATAATTTTGCATCAATTTCCGTTTGCCTTATTTAGGATGCAGCATCGTTTATGTTTGTAACTCAATCTGAAACAAACTTCAGTATACATAATTAGAGATATTTATAGCTATTTTATTTATAAACACGCTTCATACGGGGAAGTCTGGCTCATCGTCATAATAATATCTACACTAATATCTACATTCTTATATACTATATGTCACTATCTACTAAACGGTGCGTCAGAGCACAACAGTGTACCGCAATATGTAACTGGGTGTGCCTCTAAATAATATAGTTAAAAACGCGAAAACTACAAACCTGTAATTTTAAATATATGAAGTTTAATATTTGTAGTTAAAGTTTCTGCGCATTAAATTATTTTATATTTATAAGCTAAATTATATAAGCACATTATTATTTTATGAGCAAAATGTTTGCTTTTTAGTGCATCACGAATTTTAAAAAAGGGAACCAGTTTTAAGGAAAACCACAAGTGATGTCCTCATCAATTGCGATGTTTTTGTGGGTTTTCAGTAAGGGCGAGAATTCGTTTATGTACTGGTTTGGTGTTTTTTTTTTTTTAATCCTATAAATTGAAAGGCAAAGTCGGTGTTTGAAACTAAAACATAGTTTGGTTCACTTAAGCACACGACCACGCACAATTTGTAGGGGACGTGCTAAACGATTAAATCTACTCAGCTGGCTGATATTTTTTTAACCTAGGATGGACGAAACAACACACAACTCCAACGGGTTCTAAATTTGTTATCATTTCACTGCCCTCTTTAGATAATAATAATAATAATAATTACTAACACCACCAGTGGGAATACCACACTTATTTTGAAAACTGTAAGATGGTTTGAAGTTTATTACAGAGCATGTAATATATATCTTTTGAAATAGTATTTTGTTTGTCTACATGGGTAGTATTGAATGTGCAGTCTTGGGAGACATCTAAAACGTAAAGGCCTTGTCACATCTAACTTCATGGGGTATAATCTAGGCAGAGTTCTAATCGAAGCACCCCCTTTTAACCCGTCATAACTTTTAAAAATAATAATTTACACACACACACCCCCCCATACCTCCGCACGTTTGTTTGTATATGTATTTGTACACACAGGCTCGCGCGCACACGTATTTATATATATATCTCTTTCTCAAATTTTTGCACTTAGCTGTTTCTGTGATACACAAGAACAATATTGGATAATTAATATTGTCATAATTAAGTTGTGAGTAACTAATTAGAAAGCAGGATGTTCACTACTGGAATGCCTGTGAACATCGTTCTCTGCTTATTGAAGACTGGCCTATTAGAAATAGTAGCCTCAAATCACACCCTACTTATCTCTCTCCCTTTTATTTATAGTTGTTCAGTCGTAGTAGAGAACACTTAGCTATAAAGATCACGTTTTAAGCATTTGTTCTGATTGTTAGTTTTTAGGCACAATTTGTCCCCCAAACAGTTACACCAAATTACCCAGTCAACCTATCAGATGGACTCATTTGGATCACGTGTTCTCTTGGCAGAAAAATTTCTCACATCTCTGGGAGTCCAGCCATTTCTATAAAAGAAGTTGGGTTTTCCTCTAAAAAGGAGTCTAACTAGCGTTTGCCTCCTGGAAGCTATTGCTTGCTTGTTTTGCATGACGACACCATGAAATTCATCACCGACGACGACAACATCATAAACTCACTAAGTGAATATGACTTTTGGCGTTACATTTCCATGTTGAATTATGCAGCGATATTATATTCTCTTCATAAAACACTTGTAATGTATGTATTACCAGTTCTTTTGGTATAATAGTTTTGCTATTTTTTATTATGTCTCCTCACAGACATGTATATTCTAACAAGTCGCTTCCTAAATTCCGCATCTCTATTGTTCAATAAACACTGAGTTAAACTTGTAAAGCTGTTTATTTTCTCCTTACAATTTTAATGTTTATTTTAGTGGGTTTCCAAACTATTAGTTTGGGATACCTACAAAAAATTGGTGACCCTTCGACTAAAGAAACGCATGCTTCTGTACATTTGTTGAAAACAAACAATAACAACCTTCTGAAATACCAACCAGTTATTGTAACACAATGAGTCATATCCACAAGTTTGGCGCCTGAATTTGTTTTCTTTCCCAGGTTAACCGTCGTTTTTGCTAAAAATTACCAGCAGCATGAATCCTTAGGATATTCGAGTTAACAACATGTAACATAATTGCTGGCTTCCAAAACGAGAACTCAGATTAGTCTCCCTTTGTTTATCATTGGAACTTGGGTGTTGAAAAGTCCAGATTACTTCCCTTTACACATGGGCTCTGGGGCATGCGTATTGTTAGCCAAGAGGGCGCTGTTAGGTCAGCGTGCCAAAAAGGCAATCTTCCTTAAGAGTTGCCACTAGCATCTCCTAGAAGACATGTATGTTACCGAGCTCTTAAAATGTGCTACATGTGGGTGAAGTTACAGTCTCATTCACTTTCATTCTGGAGCATCAAGACATGATGGTCTTGCCTTCGTCTCCTGTGCTAGTTTGAAATCTCTACCCTTTGTCGAATTTCGTTTCCTCCCGTATTTTTCTCCCTTGCAAAATGAGTCACACCAACTTCCTCACTACCATGGTGACACAGGTGATTTGCTCCATGCTGCTACTCTGGCAGCTATTGCAGACTTAACTCAGCATGTCATTTGCCTATGCAACATTCAGTCCACCAACAAGGCCTTGTTCGAGAAATCGTTCTTTTTCTCCTCGTCGACGTTCATCTTCAAGAGAAAATTCATTGTGTTGGTACCATCAACGATTTCAGCAGAAGGCTAGGCACTGCATACAACCTTGTTCTTTTTCATCACGAAAACTGATACAGGAGACTTTGAGCACGTCACAATTCCCTGCATGGTCTCGGAATTGCTGGCAGTGTCAATATTCATATACGTTCGAGCACCCTTGGCACTTTCAAGCAACCAGATGCCCATTTTCAACATATGCATGTCAGTCCTTGTACTGTTAGCAATGGATTCTCTTACATCCTCACAAGTATAAACCGTTTTATGCACTGGCCAGAGGCTGTTTCGTTACGTGATATTGCAGCAGAGTCTGTCACCCAAGTTCTCATAGCCACTTGGATTTCTCATTTTGGTGTTCCCTGACAAATCACAACTGACCGTGGCAGACAGTTTGAGTCACAGCTGTTTGCAGAACTGTCAAAGTTGTTGGGTGTTAAGCACATCCGCACCACCCAGCATCTAATGGGATGGTAGAATGATTTCATTGCCAACTCAAAGCTGCACTGCGATCCTATCCAGATCCTCATCGCTGGAGTGAGTACCTTCCTGTTGTTCCTTTAGGTTGTAGATCTTCTGTTAAAGAAGATCTCAGTTTTACACCTGCAGAACTGCTTTACAGTGTGCCTTTGTCACTCCCAGGACAAATGTTTACCACTGTGGATTTACCTGCTCAAGATCCCACTGAATATGTACCTATTTTGCTGATCTAGTGCCTATGTCTTCTCAACAACAGTCTATACCTTCTTTTGTTCCACAAGACATTTCCTCATGGACCTGTGAGAGGACTGCTCACACAATTGTATAAAGGACCCTATCGTATCCTAGCAAATACTAACAAACTTTTTACCATAGACGTTAATAGCAAAAAAAAAAGAAACAGTGTCTATTGACAGGGTGAAGCATGCATTTGCTGAAGCTCTCACTCCAGAACCAAACATCCCCCTCCAAAATACACAACACCTCCACCAGCACCAACAATGCAGTCAGCTACCCCTTCATCTCCTCATACCACCACCACCACCACATGCAGTGGCCGCAAAGTCCGTTGGCCTAAAAAACTGTGCAAAACTTTATATATCTAAAAACATTTTTTATAATCATGCATTTTTCTATGTATTTTCATGTGATATTTAATTTGTGTTCTAAGCATGCATTCCTATGCTTTACTATTTATATGCAAATTTCCTACATTTTTTTTTACCTGGTTTGAATTTTCACACATTTTATTTGGCCGTATTTTTTCTTGCTCTGCATAATACTGCATACACTCTAATAACTGTACTAGCATGTTCAACCCTTTTGTCTTACCATTCTTTGCTAGCAGTTCTTTCCTATTATCGCACATTTGTGTCCCACAAATGTTCTGGTTGGAGAGTTCTGTAGCAGAATGGATTGACAAAAGCAGAATGAAAAATTATTTTCTCTCTTCCTTTTATTTATAGTTGTTCGGTCATAGCAGAAAACACTTAGCTATAAAGATCATGTTTTAAGCATTTGCTCTGATTGGTTAGTTTTTAGGCACAATTTGTCCCCCAAATAGTTACACCAAATTACATGGTCAACCAATCAGATGTGCTCAATTGGATCATGTGTTCTCTTGGCGGAAAAATCTCTCACATCTCTGGGAGTCCAGCAATTTCTATAAAAGAAGTTGGGTTTCCCCTCAAAAAGGAGTAACTTATGTTTGCCTCCAGGAAGCTTTTGCTCGCTTGTTTTGCATGAGGACACCATGAAATTCATCACCGCCGATATACACTGACAATGACAACATCATAATTCATCCTCATGCCTGTAAACTCACTAAGTGAATATGACTTTTGGTGTTACACTTCCATGTTGAATTATGCGGCCATATTATGTTCTCTTCTTAGAACACTGGTAATGTATGTATTGCCAGTTCTTTCGGTATAATAGTTTTGCTATTCTTGTTTATGTCTTCTCACATACATGTATATTCTAACAAGTCGCTTCCTAACTTCCACACCTAAACCTGCAAAGCTGTTTATTTTCTTACAATTTTAATGTTTATTTTAGCGGATTTCCAAACTAACAGTTTGTGATACCTACTAAAAGCCCTTTACTATTCCGCTAAAGTCAAATCTGGACAGAATTCTGGTTTAAGCACCCCGTATAACCCCTCATAGCTTTTTAAATTTTTTCTAATTTATTTTTGATAACATCATTTTCTGTTAGCAAATGTTTTGCTCTTACACAAACACGCAACAACTGAAAGTAGGCTGTGCACATGCGCAATTGTTTAAAACTTTTTCCATTTTGATTTTAAAGTATTTAAAAAATTATTTTGAAATTATAAAGAGAAACAAATGGCAGAATCAGACTGTCCGTATTTTAAAACCGTGAATCAAAAAAAAGATTCTAAAAACAGTGGAAACTTTTGGATTTAGGGGTGAGGGTTTAAAATATTGGGAAAAAAAGCCGGAACTTTTTGTTAGTTTCCACTCAGTATTCGAAGGGAGACCAAGCACGACGATACAGCTTGCTCACTGAAGTTATTGTCCTTGATTTTGTCTTTCTACATTTTGATTACCCAAACCCTTACAAAGAATAGCGAGGAGGAATATCCAAAGTGTGGAGTATCTTGGCCACAGAGAAAGATTCTAAAGTTGACATATCTTCAGAGAGCAACGGTTTCATCTTCTGATGATTACTGTGAGACCAAGAATTTCGATAGCAATATAAATAACTCTCCTTTCCCCTCTAAGGTTTCTGTTCACAGCAAAGCTAAGAATAAAGATTGATGGCAATGTCACTGCAATGACTCTCCTTGACTTCTTGCAAGTGTTTCGTGAAACTTTGCAAGGAAACAAACAGATTTACCAGACAAAAAAATTCAGCCCGTAATTGAACATTTGTTACGGTTGCTAATTTATATATATTTATCAGTAATCCGTTAAGGCCGGTCAGAAGGTGTCCATTGGTTTCGCACCTATAAAGCACTTGGCTGTATAGGCAACACATCAGACCCAAGATGGCACCCTAACAATTCGTCTCTGTCCAAAAAAAGAGTTCTTTGGTCAAAGGTAAACAAAAGGTAGCAATCTCCCCTTGGCCAAGCTCAGCCTCTAGCAAAGGGAGTTAATATATAGAGTAGCCTCTCTTGTATCAACTCCATTCTAAAACCAGACAAAATTCCCATGATTTTCACCCGGAATCTCTCTCTCCTGCCAAGGTACATACAAGCCCTACTATAAGCGAAACGAATATAACAGCACTGTGGATGGCCCCAGGGGCTGCAGCCCCATGGGCAGTTCCAATAGCAGCAATGACAACATCAGACCAAAGAAATACGTATCAAGCACCAACCCACAGATACATAAGTACGTCAGCTCTGCTGGAACCCCTTTCAAGCGATGCCTGCATAACCACAGATCCTCATTTAGAATACCAGGAAGATGAAATATAACATCCTTGGCTGCCCATATATGGTGATTGAAAGACAGCGGGACAACGTATGCAGTGAAATGGAAAATATTAGAACAGCCCAGTAGCTATATTAAGGGAAGCAGATGATGCAAGCTTTGCTTGGCAGAAAGAGCTAGGATCCTTAAGTAGTCACTCATTCTGGGGACCTTTTTGAACACCCGGAAAGAGATATGCAAAGGCTGTCCACATCTCGGGTGGTTCTTGCTAGCCTACTGGAGAGATTCCAGGTGAAAATCATTGGTATTTTGTCTGATCTTAGAATGGAGTTGGTGCAAGGGAGGCTACTCTATGTATTAGCTCCCTTTGTGAGCAGCCGAGTTTGGCCAAGGTGAGATTACTACCTTTTGTTTACTTTTGACCAAGGAACTCTTTTTTGGACAGAGACGAATTGTTAGGGTGCCATCTTGGGTCTGATGAGTCGCCTATATGGCCAAGCGCTTTATAGGTGCTAACCCAATGGTCACCCTCTGACTGGCCTTAATGGATTATTGATAAATACCTTACTGCTCTAATATGTTTTAGAGTGTGCTGCTTCTTTGGATATATGATCCACTGACAATTAATATATATATATATATATATATATATATATACACATATATACATATATATATATATATAGCAATTGGCAAATAGTCTGCCAAAAATTATCCATTATAGATAAGAGTTGTATTTATACTGACTGTTAATCTCTTGTGCCAACTAAACATAGCTATTCTTTAAAAAAAGAAAATAATGCTATTTTAAACCCAGGAAAGCAACCTTTACAGTTGGTTAGGCAGTGCGTCCTATGCACTCATTTATATATTGCCACAACTCGATTCAGGGACCACAATATCACGTGATTTCGATCTTATTAGATCATCATACTCATCACTGGTTATGGCAGTTGACTCAACTCGTTTGAAATATCTATAATTTCAGTGTAACACCATCCACGGATTTTTGCAATTAGCATATAGCAATTGGCAAATAGTCTGCCAAAAATTATCTATTATAGATAAGAGCAGTATATTTATACTGACTGTTAATCTCTAGTGCCAACTAAACATGGAGGAGGTGCCTGAGGACTCTACCCCCATAACCTTCTCAGGAATAGTGGCTAGAAAAGATGGATAGATGGCCTCATTGCTAACATTGTGTATGTGATTTTACATCACATGTTGGCTAAACACAAAGCTTCCATAAATTCAGACAGAATTTTTTGATAAATTACGTGGCAGTTTCATTGACATCAAAATTAGGGTCGTTGTTTAACCCCTCCCTGGTCAGCCCAAGTAAAGATGTTTTGATCAAAAGTATTCCAGTCATGACCTTTCCATCTGTTTTCAAGAACAAGTCTATCCAGAATTTGTTTTTAAGATAGGTGCAATTTGGGAGAAATCTGGATGCTATTTCTGGTAGGTGGAATAACTTAATAGTAGATCCTTCATTGCAACATATTCATTTTAGCTCAATGCAAGACAACTGGGCAAAAGGTATCTTGCATCACTTGTTGAAAAAATTATAAAGATTATAATTGCTGTCTGCCGGCATTATATAGAGTAACTCCAAAACAAAGCAATTTGTAACATTGTCAGTGTTGACGTTGGCATTGTCACTAGCGTCATCATAATCATAATTTTAATGTTTACTTTTCTGTGCTTGCGGGGCAGACCGAATTTGTTGAGAGAGATTTTCTATGGCTGGATGTCCTTCCTGTCATCAATCCTCATCTCATTCCAAGCAAGATAATATTTCCCTATGGACAGACATGTTTCCACAGAAGATTAAAAATATAGAACACTGCCTGTATGATGGTGACACTTGTTTACATCGATTGCAAATGTCATGACAAAAAGACACAGACACACACACACACATGTATATACATATATACATAAACATATACATTTATATAATGTAATATATATATAATGTATGTCCACACTGGAATGTGGTTGGTGTTAGGAAGGGCATCCAGCTGTAAAATCCTGCCAAAACAAAACCACAGGAGCCT
>JAOPUL010000002.1:15886155-15896710 GCA_027564515.1 Octopus rubescens | reverse complement strand
TTGGCTGTTAAAATTTATCTGCAATAAATTGGTTATACTTCTACAATAAACAAAATATTTTAACAATATTTTATACAATTCCTAATTAATATTTAATTATGAAAATATAATAGGATTTTAAAAAATTTCAAATGGCTATGAGGGGGGGGGGACCATCTGAGTAAAATAGAAATCAAAGGTTGAGAATCACTGGTGTAATATGTCATATATAAACCAATATTTGCTATCTACAATGCTCCATGTTTCTTCAGTTGAGTTTCTGTGGATTGAAACATCTCTTGCATCTACAAAATAAAGGCTGAGATTTACAGTTATCATGGATTGATCGGCCCACCAGCAATCAGTTATAGCATACCTGGCTATATGTGATCAATAATAATTGACAATAATATCACAGCACTTCAATCAAGGACAGACACAAGGACACTTTTAAGGCTGTTGGTCTCACCTTGCCAAGAAGCCTAGGGTCCTTTTGATAAAACAACAATATAGGGGCATGGATTCCCATTTATCTGTGATTGAACCAATCTCTACAGAAGGGTCAATACACACCACTTAGTCTAAAATAGTTACACTAGTTAACTACTGCTGCTTCTCTTCTGACACTACACTGTTCCATAACAACATATTGTTTACACTCAATGGCTACCTAGCAATATATGAGCTCTACAAGGTGAGCCAGTGGGATATGAGAGAATACCTTCAAACACAACCCCCCCCCCTCAAAACTTTTCCATTTGAACATGCAGAGTGATTTACCAAATGAAATGCTTCATTACAGCCATATATTTTCACTTTTCTTATATGTTCACTTTTTTTTTATGTTGTTTTAATTCTTATGAAGACAACAAACAAAGGGGTTAATGATGGAAAGTAATTTGTCCAAATGATAATTTAGTCCATAATACTCGATGATTCACCATATAATGACCCATTTTCGTTTTTGAAAACTTTTATACTTAAACAATTCTTTGTTGGAATAGTGGATCTTGAAGCACATAAAACTATAAATAATAGCATGTAAATACTGGGTTAAAAAACCCTTTTGAATAGAAAAAGTAAAAAGCTGCACGTGGGACCCAAACCTACATCTCCTATAGTTTTCGTTTTAATTTTGTAAATAAATGTTAGCATTAGTAGTAATAATAATAATAATAATAATAATAATAATAATAATAATAATGGTTTCAAATTTTGGCACAAGGCCAGCCATTTCGGGCGAGGGGGTAAGTCAATTACATCGACCCCAGTGCTCAACTGGTACTTATTTTATCAACCCCAAAAGGATTAAAAGGCTAAGTCGACCTCAGTGGAATTTGAACACAGGACATAAAGAGAGATGAAATGCTGCTGAGGATTTTGTCCAGCATGCTAATGGTTCTGTCAGCTTGTCTTAATAATAATAATAAAGAAATACAATGTTACATACATTTTTATTAAAGGTTTTTTTTAGAAAATAAAAAAGCCCAATTACTTTTAAGTTTGATACCCAGAAATAAAATGATTTAAATTAATATAGATTTTGAAAAAGCAGAGGAGTGAGATGGTAACTGAGGAAATCTTGAATTGATTACAATGAAATCAAAATCAAGTTAAAACTTGCCTGCTAAGAAGTCACCATCACAACATATGTGTGTGTGTGTGTGTACTGACAAATTACATGTATATTATTACTATTAAGGCACTAATTTAATGAAAAAGGATGGAAATGTTTTATTTGTGAAACCAGTTCAAAGCAAAATGTGCATTTATGACATTGTAATTTACTGTAGGTTCACCATAACGATTTAAGAAATACCACATGTTACATTATAATTATTATTAAAGATGTAAAGAATGAATGTCAAAATAAAAATACTAATATTATCTTAACCTTAAAAAAGCCTTCAACCAGGTTTTCAAGAATTAATTAATGTTACTGTATTAATCATAATCTTCATAGAATATTAGAAATATAGCATTTAATTTGAACTTTACACAGGCATGATTAGTATAACACCATCACTTAGTAGTTTTTCAAGCACTTGGGCCAGATCCTCATTCTGATAATAACTTATACATCTCTTCCTTTGAATAACCCATAAAAAAATCTTGTGTTAGTTTAGTTTTTTTTTTCTTAAATAATAAATTTGTAATGATCTTATTTCTCAGTTCAAGTGAGATAATGTTCAAAAGTCCACTTCTGATTCTCTGATTTAGAGCACTGTTTTGTAAGAACAGATTCCCCAGATTTTGTACTATGAAGACATGCTCCAGTCATTACATGAACCAATGTTCCATTATTCTGTAAAATTAAAAACGAAAAAATATTTTTTTTACTTCATAAACTAAAAGACTGATTATATCACATTTCATCATATTTCTTAGAAATGTATTATTAAATATACCTTAAAGTATTTCCATTCTTGATTTTTTTTCTCACCATGACACGCATTCAGGATAGGCTTATCTCCAGTCTGGAAAATTTGAAGACAACCTTTCTCCCTCCGAATTTCATTTTTTAAACTTAAAGAGAACACCTACAAAAAGAATATTATGAACAAATATGAAATGAAAACCAATTTATAACCACTGTTAGCAGTTGGCCCATCCATACATGTTATATATAACAGACAACAGGTTCAGCTGAAATAAGTTAAATATAAAAACAATACGTTTAACAAAATATATTTTGGTTTGTTCAAAGTCACTTCAAAATCTAGTTAGTAAAAAAAAAGTATAGTTCTTTATATAGAGAGTGATGGGTAGAAAGACAGGCCTGCAGGAGTAAGGGAGGTGGCAGTGGTAATAGTGTGCAAAAGGTGAGAGAGGAGAAAGATGGCAGTGGTAGTGATCATAATGAAGGTGGTGAAGGTTGGTGGCAATAATAATGATGGTAATGTTGATGGTGGTGGTTTTAAGGATGGTAGTGGTGATGCATACCTACATATATACATGTGCACATATCTCCAAGCAAGCATACAGCCAGCATACGATTTACAGACCTATCTATATATGCATTGCTTGCTACTGCTAGATATCTCTAACAATCTATCTAGCTATCCATCTATCAATCAATTCAATAACAGTCTAACATTTATCTATCTGACTATTAATCCGACTATCAGTCTGATTAGCAATCTGTTTGTCTGTCTATCTGTCAACCTATCTATTTAACCATCTACCAGACAATCAAGTTAGCTTTGTAAATACCTAAATATCTGTTATCTATGTGTCAAGACTAACTATTTATCAGCCTGCCAGTCAATCTATTTATCTGTCAGTCTGCATAACTATGTACCTAATATTCCTCCATTTCTCAAAATACCTATTGATCAATTATCTTTCTGTCTGTCTCAATTCTTCTGTTTGTCTGTCTATCCATCTATATCTACCACATCAAAGACTTATAAAAAGTCACTGTCCATCTGCCTATCTGATTGAACAATCAATCCATACAAATATCCTTGACTGCAACCAGAAAAGGCCACCCAACTTACTGGCATAAAATCATTCACAAAACACACTCCTACCTCTGTTCCATTGACTCATTTGTCTTCTCTCTGCCTTTTCCACTGTTAATGTAATGGCTCCTCCTCTCATTAAATTTGTTGAGCCCCCCCCCCCCATCTCCTGCACTAATCTCAATGCCTAGTCCTTCTTTCCCAGAATTTTGATCCTCTAGAATTCCTTTTCTGCTCATGTTTTTCTTGTTGGTGTTAACTTACAAAGATTCAGGAGGAACATTAATGGAACGACTCACAGGTTTATGAGGGTCTACAAAAGCCATGGATACTGCCCATTCCTCCAGACACAGCTAGTTAAAAAACATCTACTGAGTTGTCTGTCAGACTGCCTGTTGGCCTCTGTCTAAACCCAATTTAAGTGATGGATAACACATCTAATTCATTGTGCTTGTTCAGGTAGAAGATAATGATAGCTGTGGTGGCAGTGATGTTAATGGTGAGGATGACAGTGTGTTGATGGTGAAAATACAAACAATTATAAGTATAGAGAGATGGACATGACAAAGGTAATGATGACAGTGGTATGAATGGCACACACACGCACCCTGTAAGAGGTATATAAAAGTAAATTATATATAAATACAGATGCTTATATACACACAAAATTGGCACACATATTAGAATGTTATTCTCAAATTGAATCTATTTTTCATATGCCAATTTGGACATTCACAAAACTTTCAGTCCTTTATAGATACTTTTTTAAAATGAATAATGGCAACTAACTAAAAATCCCTGTTTCCCCAATTTTATTTCTTAATAGATCTAATATATATTCTTGTTTTTCTTTTTTGTTTTCTCAGTTTATGTCTTAGTCTTATTCTCCTTGTTTACCAGTGTTTAATGATAATTTGAATTAAATTAGATATATTTTCTTACTTCCAAACAGTGCCATGTATCCAAAATATTTGATGCTGCTCATCCACTTAATGTAAGACAATTAAAAGTTACTTTTTACTTTATTTATGTTAAGTAAAGTTGTTGCTTAGCCTTTCATCTAAACTTAAAGATAAAACTTCTTTTCAACACATTTGTTTCTAAATATATTTTTCACCAATGTAAAATTCATCCAACTATTGTCTTTTCTCTAAATGAACCACTAATCTAGCCCTATGAACTTTATTTTATATACTATGCAAGTGTTCTTGTATTTTACTGTCATTGTCATTTTTATTATCATTGACCATTTCTTCATTTCTGTAAAACTTATAGCAAATACAAAGAGATTTTCATTGTCTAATTGTAGCCAATAATTTATGAACTGCATATTGAATAATTTGTCAAATTTAGTCAATCAACTCTTCCACAAAACACTGATGAAACTTATTTAAGAGGAAAAACATGAAACCTATATCTATAGAGTTTGAAACAATATATTTGTTGTCTTTGTGTTGTATCACAAAAAATCATTAATAGTGAAAGACAAAGTATGTCTTTAATAAATTAACCCTGCCATTTGATTTTGGTTTCTAGTTGGGATTTCTCTATTTCAAGTCCTTGGGAGAAAACACCTACACATTAAGGTTTTATTAGCATTATTATCACAGTTTTGAATGGTAATAAAATCAACCCATACTGTACTCCATCTATGACAAGATAGGAGGGCAGGCTAAAAAATTCATAGGCTGACTATGAAGAAGTGACGCTAGAGCTGTGAAAGCTTGCATGCATTAATTTCAACTCTTCTTATTAATAACTGCATTGTTTCTTTCCAGGTAAACAGACATCTGACTGTTCAAAGAAGACTTCAAAAGTAACTTGTAGCGACATCTCTGGAAAATTGACAAAATTTGGCATCGGGGTGTTATCAAGTACCTGCAGAAAAAGGGTTTGACCCTCAAGGACATTCATGCTGACATGGTTGCTATATTACGCTCCAGCTTTATCAACGGTACAAAAGTGGGCAACTGAACTTAGGAGGGGAGCAAAGAGTCTTGAAGATGATCCAAGATCTGGATGTCCTGCAACTGCTACAATTGAGGAAAACATTGATCGTGTTCACTACATGGTGATGGATGACAGGCGATTGACTATAAATCAAATAGCCAATGAGAAAGTTGAGAATATTCTGAACAATGAACTTGGCATAATGAAGGTTTCTGCTTGGTGCCACATCTGACATCTGATCAAAAGTGCACCAGGCTGATCACATCACAGGAAAATCTGACAATGTTTGAGGCAGATCCAGCTGGTTTCCTTGAACATTTCCTAACCCAAGATGAGTGTTGGCTTCATCACTTTAAGCCAGAGACAAAGAGACAATCCATGTAGTGGAAACACCTGCTCCAAAGAAGGCTAAAATCATTTCATCTGCAGAGAAGGTGATGGCCTCAGTTTTTTGGGATGCAAAAGGCATTGTGTTTATTGACTATCTTCAAAAGGGTCACACCATCAATGGAGAGTACTATGCCAACTGGCTGAGGCAGTTACAAAAGGCTATCAAGACCAAATGCCCAGGAAAACTGACAAAGGGGGCTAAAGGGGTCTTGTTTCATTAGGACAATGCTCTAGCACACAAGTCTTTGGTTTCAATGGCTGCTGTGCATGACTGTGGCTTTGAACTGGTTGATCACCCTCCCTATTCACCTGATTTGGCCCCATCTGACTATCATCTGTTCCCCAACAGAAAAAAAAAACTTGGCTGGGAAGCAGTATCACAGTGATGATGACGTCATATCTGCTGTTGAAGACTTTTTTGATCAGCAAGATGAAAGCTTCTTTACAAATGGGATCCAAGCACTGGATCACAAGGGGGACTAATGTTGAAAAAATAAGCTCATTTGCTCATATTCCATGAGAGTATCTTGGTCGGCATATGAACTTTTCAGCCAACCCTTGTACTTAACTTCAAAAGCCTAGTCTAGCTATCCGTATGCAGAAAACAGAATGGCTCTTGCAGCTGAGCAACCATGTAGCAGATTATTATTAGTTTTGGGTGCTTAGAGAGTCCTAGATTGATACCTCACAATTTTGAGTCCTTACAGAGTTGGCTTTGCATTTGTTACCTCAAGAGTTTGTAGAAGGGGTCCTGACATGGCTAGTTTCCTAGCTCAACTTGAGCCAGCAGGTCTTGACTGCGGGGATGGTAAGTGCCCTGATGGAATAACCCTCTTCCCATTCGAGAGGGGCAGATCTCTAGTCTGGGATGGGACGTGCAGTGACACGGTCTTCGCAGAGGAGAGAAAAATCAATAAATACAGGGGCCTGATCAGTTGGCATTGAGATGTCAGGTGTTCTTGAACCCTGTACTACCGACTTCCTCTGCAAAATAGGGATAATGGCGGCCCATCAGAGAAATGAGCCCTGCGAGGTGGAATGGTTGTGGCAGTGAGTGTTGCTGGCCCTCCTCCTTTGCAATGCCAACGCAGTCATTACCATGGGGCATGGCTGAACACACCAGTTGTTCAGGGGTATGTGGCCCATCGCCTCCTCCCTCTCCATCTTCTGCTCCCACTTTCTTCTTTTCTTTTTTTCCTTTCTTATCTTTCTTTTTTTCCTGTTTCTTTGTATTTAAATTTGAATAAAAGTTATTGATTAAAAAAAAAGATATTAATATATTGGGTTCAACTTAATTAGAAAAAATCTTTCACTCATCAAATTGGCTATGATCCAAGAAAGAAAATAAAAAATTAAAATATAAAAATTTCACCTGATTTGAACTGATACCATTCTGACATGAAAAAACACCTAGAGTGATATCAAAATGTTCATCTGCACTAAGTGTGTCAAGGCATAAGTTAGAAGCTGGGTTACGAACCTGAAATAATAATAAAAAAAGTGGGTTAATTTTTCCAAAAGATTGATAGAATAAAAGATAACTATGGCAACAATAGTAATGCATTTTAGAAGACGAATATGGTCTATACAAAATTAATGCCACATGGGTAAAATCCTTTGGGTGGGAGGTGATGCCACCCTTCCTGTGCATGCATGAAAATTTTCATGCTGGTAGGCTGCTTCAGTTCCCAGCTGTTACACCTAGAGCACAGACATGTAGTGCGCACTCATCGGATTCTTGTTTTCATCGAACGCATCAAGCAGAGATATTGTATCAAGTTTTGCAAAAAGCTTGGTGATACTCAAGCTGAAACAACCCAGAAGATTCAGCAGGCCTTTGGCGATGATGCCATGGGCAAAACTTAGATAAAGGAGTGGTACATCAGCTTCAAACATAGCTGCACCTCAGGCATGCTCAGGCAAGCCATCCACAAGTGAAAATGAGGAGCTGATTGAGAAGGTTCGGCCGATAGTCATGGAAAACTGTCGTGTAACAATCCAGGAAATTGCTCACAAAGTGGGAATAAGTACAGGATCAGTGCATTCCACTTTAACGAAGGATTTGTGCATGTAGAGTGTTGGCAAAATTTGTTCCCAAAGTGCAGGTGGAGTAGCAGAAGCAACTCCACATGGAAATCGCTCAGGACATGCTGGACTGGACAAACCAAGACTTTATGAAGTCTATCATCACTGGTGGTGAGATATGGGTTTATGGTCTCTGCTCGATGCGTTTGGACATCTTGTGTGAAAACGAAGATCCCACAAGCGCACACTACATGTCTGTACTCTAGGTGTAACAGCTGAGAACTGACGAGGCCTACTGGTGCAAAAGTTTTCATGCACGTGCAGGAAGGGTGGAGTCACTTCCCACCCAAAGGATTATGCCCACACTGCATTAGTTTTGGTAGGAAAAAATAAAGTCATATATTAGTAACCATATCTACTGTTTTCAAATATATAAATACACGCACACATCTTTTAATAACAGTTTGACTCAGCTTCATATGATTTAAAGTTTTATAGGCTCATAGTATGAACCCATCTTGTCAGATATCTCAAAAGAAGTAATGGGATTTGAGACAATGAAGGCTTCTAAATGTTAGGTCTCTATTGGTCAGCTCAGGTCACTTAGTGGTATAGCTGTGAAATCAACATGAATTCTATTCTTTATTGTTAGGACCATATGCTTGGGCAAAACTTTTGCATGGACCTGTCACCACCATTACTACAAGCTGTGGTATAGTGTATTCGTGACATTAGTTCATTGCGTTTAATAATACACGTGGTGGGGTGTTGTCATGGGTTAGTAGCTCCTTGGTTGTTCAGTGGAATATTGACATATTAGCATCAGTAGTCCTTATGTGGAAGTAACCAGATTTGATGGTGTTATGTTAAAAATGGGTGGAGCTTTAGTCTATATGGGTAGCACGGATTAAATATCCTGTCTTTGTATATGGGGCAGCCAGGTCAAGAGTGGTATATCTGGATTGTCAGCTGTCAGTGGCTTGAAGTTCATCTGGCAGAGTTACATTGCTTTTTATATAATTATTTCCAAAATCATTTCTACTAATTCTTTGTCCTATAATTATTTTCAAATATATTTCTCCTGTAACTGTTCATTCCTCACTCTAAAAAATGATTAGTCCTTGTTTTTAGATTGTTCTCTTTTTGAAAGCAATTAGTTTTTATTCCTTGAGTTACTTGTTAATCTGTACCTAGGTTGGTTTCTATTGAATCCATACATAGATTAATTACTGCATTTCTTTTGAACATTAGGCAATAATTTTGTTCTGAAATATATCTTGTGGTTGTTTTTCAATTTCTACATATAACATTATTTTAGTTTACTTGAGTGGATTTTTCCAAACAATATTCTTTTCAAAATCATTCTTTATCATGTGTTGAAACTAATTGTCAATTTGCAGTGAAATAGTTTCCTCATTTTCAAATTTTCTTTCTGTACATAACACATATATACAAAATGTGCTACTTCTGTATTCTCAGAGAATATGCATTTCCTTATCAGCAGTTTTATATTAGTGGTTGCTCTTAATATAAGTAGTTCTATGTCCATTCTGAAATTGTCTGGAGTTATTCTTTCTCAATGTTGTTTTTGCTTTAGATGCATATGTGTGTCATTGTGTATGTGTACACATTTATCATCATCATTGTTTTAATGTCCACTTTTGCCATGCTTGCATGGGTTGGACTGAATTTTTTTGAGGCAGATTTTGTACAGATGGATGCTCTTCCTGTTGCCAATTTTCACTAGTTTCCAAGTAAAGTAATATTTCTCCATTACTAGACATGCTTTCACAAAAGATTGGAAATAAAGGACACTGGTTGCATGATAGTGACACTTGTAAAACACACATGCAAATATCTGCATATATATATGTGATGGGCTTCTTTCAGTTTCTATCTACCAAATCCACTCATAAGGCTTTGGTCAGCCTGGGGCTATAGTAGAAGACACTTGCCTAATGTGCCATGCAATGGGACTGAACCTGAAACTATGTTGGGAAGCAAACTTCTTATTACACAACGTCTGTGCCTACAGCAACCACTGAGGACTTGGTCAAGGTTATCTTAGACATAGAAAGCTTGGAGCAAACTTAATGCAGACAGAGGTGGGTTAATAATATGATTGGAAGAAAGTAAACAGAAAAAGGTACAAGGAGAATTTGAGAGGCAGAAAGCTGAAATAAATCAACAAAATATAAATTTGAACTTACCATTCCCCAAGCATAAACATTTTCATCAGGAATGAATTTTTCAGGATATACATTATCTAAATACCATTTAAAACTTTTGCATTTTAATTTTTTTCTCAATTCTTTCCGTTCTGATATATCACCACAATCTTTTCCCTGGAAAAAGAAATAAAATATTGTTGACAAATAATATATTTCACTGTTGTTATATGTCAGCAGATTGGCATTAAATGAAATGACTTACAACAAAAGGCTGTTCAGGAATAAAAAGACTGTGTTCTTTGCGTTTTAAAACACACATATGAATATCTAAATATATGTAAAAGCATACATATATAAGCATATACTTAAATGTTTACACGTACAGACATATGTATCTGTGTGTAAATGTAGGTATATATGTATTGATCATAACAGTCTGACGAAAGGGAAAATCTGAGTAACAGTTTGTGAAGATATTTGCAGCTTTAATAAAGACATATTACTCTACCTTTGGTATTCCAGTACTATTTTCTCCACCTTGATTTGCATCAATGTGCTTAATCATGTACATATATA
>JAOPUL010000002.1:15859101-15873856 GCA_027564515.1 Octopus rubescens | reverse complement strand
ATTTTGGGGGAGGGGAGTAGTCGATGTTATCGACCCCAGTTCGTAACTGGTACTCACTTTATCGACTCCGGAAGGATACTTATAATATTCAGTACTTATAATATTAAAGTCTAATAGGTAAAGGCAAATACCACAAGGCAATCTGTGTTGTGAGTTCAAATACTGCCAAAGGCAACTTTGCCTTTTGTTCTCCTGGGGTTAATAAATAAAATAGTGGTCAAGTACTGTAAATGATTTTCTCTTTCTGTCAACTGGTTACATTGTGCTGCATGAAGGGTGTTAGGAGGCCACTGGCAGCAAACCCCACTTTCACCAGAAATGGAGAAGTGTTAAACGAAAGGGGAGTAACCTCTCGTCATAGAAACACTGATATGATTACTGGAACCATTCAAAGACTGACTGATGTGCAATAAAACAGGACTAATCAATTAGTCGTTAACTTTCTTCTACAGTAATATTGTCATGTGTATAGCTTTAATTAATTATTCTATGATTTAATCAGAGAGAGAGAGACAATAACTCTGAGTTTAGAAGGGAGAAACACATGAGTTACCCACAGACCAAAGAAGTAGACGAATGATTACAACAAAAGTGAAAGATATCCAAAGTGCCTGGTGGTTGTGCTAAACAAGGCAAAGGATTATATCTAAATCCCCACCCCCCACTTACAAATCATCCAATGAACTTTTGTACAATTTCTGTCTGTTTAGTTTATCTCTCATGGCTTGGGTCAAGTTGAAGCCATGGTAGATGACCCTGGTCCAAATTACTATACACTAATATTGAACCCAGAACCATGTGATTACTAATCAAACTTCTTAACCACATGACCATCAGGTCTATGGGACAGTCATAGTTGGAGTCTTGGGTCTGCTTGATCAGAGCTGACCTGGGGCTAAACAACAACAACAACTACCAATCCATTTTACTTTTCAGATTTAAAAGATTTGCTCAGTGAAGACCAGAAACCACTTTACCAAAACCTGGGCCTCATTCCAGCTGTTAATGTTGCTGTTGTCAACCTGGAGTTCCAGGGTAAAGTCTCCACATTGAAGGTAACAATTCATTTCTGATTCTCTTCTAATCTGTTGTTTTAAAACTAAACAAAACATTCTGATTTATGATTCAGTCGATGCCTGGATGAGGGCCACATAAGTACCAGTTGAACACTGGGGGCGATGTAATCGACTCACCCACTCCCTTGAAATTGCTGGCCTTGTGTCAAAATTCGAAACCATTGTTATTACTATTATTGCTAACCATAGTAGAAAGGGAACTGCCTTTGACCCTTTTCATTGATTCTGAAACTGATCAGAGGAAAGGAGGGAGGAAACTATTCTTAGATTAAAGATTTGGGCCAAAGATATCCAAAGACTAAATAGTTTGTGTTTAATCAGGCAAAGAATAATGTTTACCAGCCAAGAATAAGAATTGTTTCTCTAATAAACTTCCACACAGTAAAAATTTTGCAAATGGATATTATCAAAACTTTGGTTGATCCAAGGTTATAGCAGAAGACATCTTTTCAAGGTGCCATGTAATGGAATTGAACCCAGGTAGTCAACCTCACAGCCATAAAATTAATGTCTTTTTATATTTTCAGTCAATAGATTTCTACTGCTTTCTCTCAGTATCTTAGGAAGAAGGTTTAAAGCAATTCTGACCAATGGTCAAAGGACAACACAGACTGTACATGTGAATTGGTCACTTTCACTGGAGATCAGTTCTATTAGTGGACAACTCGGGGTTAAATAACAACAACTTGAAAGTAGATATACCAATAACAAAGTTTCTCTGAACTCAAAATATGCTAGAATTAGCAGCCAAATCTCCTTCAAACCACAACTTGTTAGATAATATTGTCCTGGATTCCTTTAACATTGGGAAAAGACTGGATGGTCATGGCTGGAATACCTCTTTTCAACCGAGGCTGACCTAGGACTAAATAACAACAACAAAAGTTAAACATACTTTCCATTCTATACTGGGCACGAAGGCCTGGAATTTTGGGGGAGGGGAGTCGATTTTATCGACCCCAGTTTGTAACTGGTACTCTCTTTATTGACCCCGGCAGCATTTGAACTCAGAACGTAAAGTTGGAAGAATTGCCGTTAAGCACTTCTCCCCGCACGGTAACGACTTACAAAAGTTAAACATACTTTAATATGATTGTATCCTTGTGTGTTCTTCTAATACATCATCCTTTGCCAAAATTGAGCCTCATTAATCTTCTGTATCTTTGACAGGGATTTGGACATTTATTACCATCAAAAGAAAGCAGACATTTTTTGGGCATCATCTATAACTCGTGTATATTTCCAGCTCATGACCGATTAGATTTACCTTCAACAAGGTTTACTGTAAGTTTGGTATTTTCAATATATTTTCATCATTTCCTTTTTTTTAAACATTTTTGGGGGGAATATTTCTGGTAATATAATTGTGAATAGGTAAATGAGAGAATAACACATCTTTGACTAACCAAAACTAACAACACTCTACATGGACAGTCAACACAAATGTTGGTAGAAATACTTGATGGAATGTGTATCAATTAATTTGAAATTATTTATTCTCTAAACAATTCTATTTTTTTACACCAATACATGTACAATGCTGTATATTTAAGAGATTCTCTCATTATTACCACAGCAATTACACGAGGGCTGATGAGGTTTTAATAAGACCAAAATATGTCTAGAGTTGTCTCTCACATTAACTAGTTTAAAAATATATTAGTCATTGACTAATAATATTTTACCCTCACCATCTAATTATTTCTTGTTAGCTTTTTAATACTTCCTACATGAAATATATTAACATTAGTATATAGGTACAGTGGAGTAAAGGGCAGAGTATGATATAAAGTAGTATTTGTGTGTGTGTGTAGAGAGAGAGAGAGAGAGGGGAGAAAGAGAATCATTTATTTTATTGTCTAGTTATGTAAAATAGTGGCCAAATTTGGAGTTATATTTGGGAGGCTTTCACACCGTAATAGAAAAGGAAGAGCACTCAGCCATGAATGTTATTGGCAGAGATACACAAGAGGAAAGGGAGGATCTACTGAAGCTAACAGTCCAACCCATGCCAGCATAGAAAACGGACGTTAAAGGAGGATGGGAGAGGGATTCCTGGTGCAGTGTTATGAAAGGCATCTTGGTTACAACTACTTGAAGAAGAATGTAAAGTACATCAGAAGAGAGAATTGTAAAGTGAAGAATATATTTTATGGTATAGAGGACTCCATATGATAATATATTGCAGCATAGAAAGAGAGAGAAAATGTTGTGTAATAGATACTATGGTATGGTATAAAGTAGTCGTGCATGTGTGTGTGTGTGTGTTTAGATAGATAGATAGAGAGAGGCAGACAAATGAATTGTGTAGTAGATCCTATTGTCTTCTACAATTATTTTCTTATTCTTCATTTTTCCTTAAAACATTTTTTCCTTTTTTTATTTACCAGGTTATGATGGGAGGAAGTTGGTTTGATCGTTTGACAGAGATTTGTCCAACAATGTCTGAAAGTTCTTTAACAAATCTGGCAGTTGAAACACTGACTAAACAGTTGAAAATATCTGCCAAACTCGGCAGATCGCATACGTTCATCCATAAGGTAAGTGGAGCATAACCAAATTCTGATGCAAAAACTTTAAATTTCTCAAGAATCCCTTATTGTCGTTGATTGACCTAGAGTAAGCCTTGGAACATTTCTCTTCACTTTAGTTCTTCAAAATAGGCATAAAATCCACCATTCTTGGAGACCCTAAATAAATTCATGCGGTCAGTGTTCTAAGCCAAAAGTGAAAGTTGTTGGACAGTATATTAGGCCTCCATATCTGTTTGCTTTTTAATCATCAGCGTTGCTTTAAGGTTCACTTTTCCATGGTCAGATGAAGTTCATTGAGACAATTTCCATGACAGGGTGCTCTTCCTGTTGCCAACTCTCACTTTTGTTTTCAAGCAAGGTAATATGTCCATAGCTGGACATGATTTTTATGGGAGATTAGAAATGAAATGAATGACCCCCACCCTCATATGATGGTGACACTCGTTTACAACTATCACATGATGTTAAGACAAGGTCACACACACACACACACATCAGGCATCTTCAGTTTCCATCCACCAAATCCACTCACAAGGCTTTGGTTGGCCCAGGGCTGTAGGAGAAGTCAAGTAGAACCCAAGGTACCATGCAGTGGGACTGAACCTGAAACCATCTGGTCGGGAAGAGAATTTGTTCACCACATGGCCATGCTTGCACTTACATAACTAAGAAGAAATTAAAGTGTTGACAACAGCAAGCACTTTATCAAAGATGGTGACTTGAAAGGACATATTGATCAACAGCATGCTGCCTCTTTTGATGTAGATTGAGGCTAAGAATACGGTAAATAGAATGAAGAGGAATCAAGGTTGTTGGAGTTTATGGTGAAAAAGACCTGACCATTTGTCTAACTAATCAGATAAACATGCAATAAAGATAGACATGTTAAAGGCACCTGGAGTGGTTGGCATTAGGAAGGGCATCGAGCTGTAGAAACCAAGCCAAAACAGACTGGTGTAGCTCCTCAGCTTGCCAGTCTCCAGTCAAACCGTCTAACCCATGCCAGCATGGAAAACATGCTAAATGATGATGATGATGATGATATATAAATAAAATATAAAGAAAGATAGGAGATATGAAATGAATACATCTTCAAATGTTGATGGAAAACAATTGTCTTACACGTCAACATTTGAAGAAGACTTTTTCTATGTATTTATTGAGTCAACGAATGGATGTAACTGATATTGTTTTATCTGATGAGCAAGTCTTCTTGAACTGTATCACCTTACATTAATACAGACATGTAAAATAATTTCTTATACACTAAAATAAATTATTTTTCCATGATGTTGGCTGTGAACTGATTGTAATCTTATGGATATCAACTGGTGGAATAAATATATTCATCTCATATCTCCTATCTTTCTTTATATTCTATATACTCTTAATGAAATAATCATTACTAATTGGATTTAATGAATTTCAACTGCATTGGATTATACATTAAACCCCTTTGTTTTGGTTAACTATCGTGGTTTGTAGCTTGATCCACTAAAGGAGCTTTTTGGTGAGAACCACTGGATTAGATAAATCCATATATTGTGCATATATAGTAGCATCGAGAGTCCAGTGCCAGTGGCACGTTAAAAGCACCTAGCACACACTGTAATGTGGTTGGCGTCCGGTCGTAGAAACCAAGCCAAATCAGACTAGAACCGGTGCAGCCCACCTGGGCTTGCCAGCTCCGGTCAAACCGTCCAACCCATGCCAGCATGGAAAACGGACATTAAATGATGATGATATATCTTTCACTGGTATATATCAGTGGAAAAAAAAGAGTAGCCAGTACACTTTAAACAAAGTCCTTTTCATATATTTATTCTACACTGAATTACACAGATACTTCCTTGTCACTCACTGCTATAAATGCTGAGAACTCACAACTGCCCATTCAATATCAGTAATTAATGATGCTATTATTTACAAATTGCAATTAAAATGAAAGTATCTAGAAAAAGAGCAATTGTCTAACATGCAAACATTTTTTTTTATTACATCCATCACCGAAAGAAGTCATCTAGTTTTAAAAAATCTTCACTCATTAATACACTATAGCCCCAAGCATACTTTAACTCTCTTAACTCACAATCTTTATATTATCTCTACCCATGATCAGCCAATTCACTTGTCTCTCTCTGTCTTATTATGCCTAGTGTTTTTCCTCCCCCAAACTCCATGCTAAACTTTTTGTTGAATTGTAACTCACTGAACTCTTTTCCTTCCCATGTTTTCTTTACAGAAGTTTAAGCTGAACATCAACTCAATTAATTTCCCCATTCAAGGAGTGCTTTCAAGGGAAATGGACACTTTAAACTGAAAAGCTATTACTTACTCTGAATGAAATTTCCAAATTTTCTCCACCCCAGATTTCCATACCAGGATCATAAGCTCCAATATCAAAGAAAAACTGACGATTAACTGCAAACAGCCCACCAGCCATTGTTGGTGATCTATAAGTAAAATAAAGAAACCATCAAGAAAAAAGGACAAACTATTACAATGACAATATTAAGTTAAATTTGAAATGTTCCAGTAACGAGATGGACATGTTTATCAATACTCACAAAGGAAAGACAGATGGTTATGCAGAGACCCGAATGAGGTGCCAACAGTCATGCATATTATGTTCCCAGAAACTGTGATGGTTCTGGGGGTCATCAGCAATGAGGGAGATGTCATGCTGCTTCACTTTTTTCCACGGGGCTTAAGAGTCACTTAAGAGTCACTTATCTACACAGAAGTGTTGGAGAAAATTGTGAGGCCCTGGATAGACAGAGTATGCAAATGAAGACTGTACGTCTTCCAACAAGTCTCTGTGCCTTCTCATGAAGTTAGAACAACCCAAGTGTGGATGAATACCAATCTCCCTGATCATATTCTCCCAGACACATGGCCTCCTATCTCACCAGACCTCAATCCACTGGACTCAATACACATATGGGGTAGAATCAAGAGATAAGTCAATCAACACCCCCATAACACCATACACTCTCTCAAGTCCACTATGTCCAAAATTGATTCAGGCATGTCACTGCTTCTGACCCCATATTAAAAGCAGCCATTGATGCTAATGGTGGATTCCTTGAATAGGTGCGATAATAGGATTCTGAAGATTATTTGTACCAAGTTGTTTTCAAATACAGCTTTTCTTTGATGAGCTGTGTGTCTTTTCCTAAATTCATACCAATGACTTTAAAAAACTGACACAATACATACATGTGTGTGTGTGTGTGTGTGTGTGTGTGTGTGTGTGTGTGTGTGTGTGTGTGTGTACACATGTATATGCTTTCTCCTTTCCTTTTACTTTATTTTGTTGTGTCTAGGGAAAAGTCATTATGCTAATATTTACTTAATCATTTTTATTTTATTTTATTTTATTTATTCATTTACTGAACTGGTTAGGAAGCAGGCTATGAAAAAAATATGTATTATTCACATGACCTTGTAATTTTTGCAAGTTTTCCTAGCATATGTATGTGATGTGATGTATATGCTTTCTCCTTCCCCTTTACTCTATTCATTTACTGAACCGAGTAACAAGCAGACTGTTTTAAAATATGTATTTTTCACATGACCTAGTAATTTTTTCTCATTTTATTTCTTGAACAATCCATGAATAATTATATTTATCATTTCATTTGGTCTTTATAAATGAAGTCACTAATTTGAAACCAGTTTGATAAGTGCCCTGCACAAAATTCTTTGGGCTTGAGTCATTTTATAACTTCGATAAATTAAAATTAATAGAGAGAAAGAGAGAGAGAAGGGAAGGAGGTAATCACTTGCAAATTTGATCACATTTTGCCCAAGAAATTTTTCCTATTGGACAATGAAAGTTATGTGTAGACTGATTGTTGAAATGCTAGAGGGGAGGTGGGTAGATGTGTGATGTGTGCAAGAGATAAGGTGAAAGGAAATTCTTCCGGGTAAGTAGTAGTGATGGTGTAAGGTAGCATAAGCATACTTTTAGCAGAGAAATGGGTAAATAAAGTAACTGAGATAGCCAAACTGTGTGACAGGAGAGTTAAGCTTAGATGCATCTTGGAAAATATGACAGTGATATTTATCTCTGCATATGCTCTACAATGTGGATTGGAATATGAAGAGAAGGACCGATTACTTTTAGGCCTTCTGCAGATTATCTTGAATAACAATGACCTCATCATCGAGGCTGGTGACTACAACAGACGTTGGGCAGCATTCTGATGGATTCCATGGTGCATGCGGAGATTACAGCTTTGGTTCAAGAAACAAGGAAGAAACAAGACTCCCGGAGTTCTGTGATGCAAATGACTGGATGATATGCAACACTAACTTTGGGAAACCAGCTAGTGATCTGATCACCTCTCAATTTGGTGAACGCACAAGCCAGATTGTCTACATTTTCTCCAGGACAATCTTAGTGCAGGTCAAACTAATGAAGGCTACAGAGCAAATTTGTGACTGGTGCAAGGTTCCAACCAGAACGAGAGTAATGTGTTGATGAAATAGTGAGGTAGACAGAACAATAAATGTGAAGAAATAGGTTTGAAATGGTTGGAAGAAAAGGAACAGCAGGGAATTTTGCCAGGTAGCTAGAAGAGAACAGAGGGGTCAGCCCTTTTTGTAGGCAGCAGAGAGGTAATTACAGAGGTATCAAATTTCTGGACCAGGACATGAAGTTACAGAAAAAGTAACAACTCAATTAATTAAGAAATTAGCCTAGGAGAGGCAGGTCAGTTTTGTGCCAGAGAGAAATACTACTGATACTCGCTTTCTACTAAGGCAACTGCAGAAGTATTTCACAAGTAAGCTGCTGTACATAGTATTTGTTGATTGGGAGAAATCCTTCAACAGGGTCCCTCACTCTGTGATCTGATTGTTCTGGTGGTTGCTGAGGAAGCTAGGTGTAGATAAATGGATTGCAAGAGCCATTACATGCCAAGTACTGAAGTGCTGTCAGTAAGGTGAAAGTTAGCAACAAGTAGGGCAATAAATTTAGGATGCAGGTAGGAGTTCAGAGTTTGATTCTTGATCCCCTTCTACTCACCATAATTCTCCAGGTCATAACATATTAGTTTAAGACTGGTTGCCCATAGGAACTGCTATATGTTAATGACTTTAGTCTTATAGATAAATTTGTAGGAGAATTAGAAAATACATTCTAGGTTCGGAAGCATAACTGAGAATCAGATAATCTCAAAGTTAACATAGCAAAGACCAAAGATTAATAAACAGGAAAAGAGATGGGACTATACTTCCATGAAAGAATAGCCTTGCTTAATATGAAGGAAAGGCATAGATAAAAATTTCAGATGGTGCACTCAATATAAACTATGTATGTGGCAGCAGTTGTGCAGGAGCAACAAACACTAACAACACACACACACACGAAATAGGCTTTCTTATATGGTCAGGAGGATTTCAAAAAGAAGTAGATAGCTATTGTTCCTAGGTGATCTAATTTGCAGTGAGGAGGTTATTCTGAAAGTATAGTTGCTAGAATAAGATGGAGAAAGTTCAGAGAGTGATTACCTCTGCTGACAATAAAAAGTCTTTCACTCTCAGAATGAAAAGTAGATTGTATGATGCTTGTGTATGAACAGTAACGCTACATGATAGTGAGATATGCGCTCTGAATACAAAGACTTGTGAAGACTAAAAATAAATGAAGCTAGCATACTCCACTGGATGGGCAATGACAGTGTACATGAACAGCAAAGTACAAATATATTCAGAGAAAAACAGGGCATAAGAGGAATCAGATGTGGTGTGCAAGACTGCTGATATGGATGTAATGTGTATGAATGAGGAAAGTTGTATAATGACGTACTAATTGGTTACTGTGGATGGAACTTGTGGAAGAGAGAGAAACCCAGGAAGATATACAACAAAGTAGTAAAGTCTGATCTTAGAATTTCACAGGGGAGACATGATTAGTAATATGTGATACTTAAGACCCACCCATCATAGTGAAACTGAGTTTCTGGAAGCATAATACATACACACACAACAACTAAATACCTCATGCAATTTGCCCATCATGGTTTCCCCACCATCCCCTCAACTCTCTATCACTGATCTCTCCAAACTACTGTAATATTCTGTTACTGTAATTAAGTGGAAGTAGAACTACATATTTCACCATCCTTTTCTGTGCTTCCAGTTATCTCTCTCACTACTCAGAACCACTTCCTTTGACATCCATCCTTCATCCTTAACATTGTTCCTCTCCATTCACACTTTACATTTCTGTGCTACCAATTATCTCTCCCTATCCACTGAACCAATTCCTGTTGACACATCCCTGTGTACCTCTCATTACCCCCAACTCCATCATCATATGTTTCTCACTTGCCCCACACACTCTTGCAACCTACTAGTGATCTCCCTTTCTCTCATCTTTTCCCTGTCCATTGTCACCTGTTGCTCATCATTTCTTTCCTTTCTCTAACCATCCCTCATTCTCTCCATACACTCACACAGCCTTTGCTCACCCTCACCATTCTCTTATCCTCGTGGTCTCTTCTATTTACCTTGTACATTGATGTCTCTGACACTTCATCACCATCATCTTTATCTCTCTTTCTAGCTCCACCTTGATTATTCTTACCTACTCTTATAGAATGCTAGATAGCCATGGATCTCTACAGTAACACACCTAATCCTGTCCCTCCTTTTATACTTTAACCTCTAAGCACCTAGCATAAAGCAACCTCCCTCTCTATTATATACCCAGCAAGTTGAGGTGGGGATCTTTTCTTTTGCAAGTTACAAGGCATCTTCAATAATGTTAGTGCCATGAAAAAAGTACCCAGTACATTCTGTAACCAGCTGTAAAAAACATGTCAAACCAGAAACTGAAGCTTGATGCAGTCTTTCCATTCACTGGATCCTGTTGATGTACATACACACAAACCCACACAAAAGTTGTAGCTTCAAATTTTGTATCAAAGAAACTATGAAGTTTAAATCTTATATGCACAGAGGAATATGTATGCTCATAATTTACATACAAACACTTACAGACCTGTACACATAATTATAAATATGCCCATATATGCCTGACAAAGAACATGCACATAAATACAGAAGATAAATGCAATCAAATAAAAATAAAAACAAAACAATAAATACAAATGAAGGTGAACAGAAATGGAAAAGGAAGATGAAGAATACAAAAATGGGAGGAGAGAAGGTGAGGCAAGTTTTATCATGTGGTTAGTTAACCTATTATTTTATATTTTCTATAGAAAAACATTAATACAAATAAATAATCAATTATTAAAAATTACAATATTAAATTGAATTCATGATTTTACTTCTTACAGATCCAATCTGGTTTTTAAAAATGATTGTTCATAAAAGGTATACATAGATATATCAATACATACATATATATCTCATCATCATCAGTTAATGTCCTTTCCATTCTGGTATGGGTGAGACGGTTTGACAAGACACAGGTGAGCCAGAGGGCTCTGCCAGGTTCTATGTCTGCTTTGGCAGGGTTTCTACAGCTGTATGCCCTTCATAATGCCAACCACTTAACACACACATTATAAATTCAAAATAAGTATAATTGCAAACACATAAGTACACACACTCATTCACTCACTCACTCACAAACACACATGCAACAAAATAAGTACATAAATTTAGATATAATCCTTTAAGACCAAAATATTAAAAAATGTTTGTCAAAACCATGGAGGGATTCTACTCATTTGAAAAAATTTTATTTTATTAATTAACGCTGCAGTCATTCTACGATACACAGCTGACCAAGTAAATTGGATCTGTAAAAGGTACACATTTTTATTAGTCAAGTTATTAGAGCCAAAGTCATTTAGGCAAAAATTGTAAATGATTGCCCTCATTACTGGAAAGCTGTATTCATTCTAAGAGTTGCTCTTTCTACAGGAGGTGATGAATTTCCATTCACACTAATCAGACAACAGTTTCCAGACAATCATAATAAATAAACAACAAAGCCAAACACTTGAAAAAAAATTACAGCATATTTACCCAAGCTAGTATTCACAATGGTCAACTATATGTTGCCAGAGAGATTTCAGTTTAAATAAATTTATATCACAGGAAACCAGAACAATTAAAAGTGTTGTGTACAATGAAGTTTTAATATAGAAAGACTTCATATTTATATTTTTAGTTTACATAACATATGGACAACTAACATCAAAACAAAATCTGAAGAACCATTGCTTTTCACCAAAGACAAATTAACAAGGATATAAATTCATAACCAGCACAGCACTTTTAAAAATTCTATTATTATTTCCATAATTCATTTCAATTTACAATGTTTTACTTTCAAATGATGCTTATCTACTTAGTTACTTTTTTTTTTACAATCATAAACCAAAATTAAAAGAAATATACACAATAAAACTAGAATTGCAGATCTATAAATCAAAACCTCTGAAATGATGAAGGTCTACCACATTATGCTTTTCTATTTCTCATCATTAACTTTTACAAAGAGTATTTTTCACCCAAGATGAATAAACAATACTGAAGATTAATAACAACTATAACAAATCAACCATGCAATCATAGCAAAAGGACTAAGAACATCAACAAATATGCAGTACATAGTCTGCAAAAAATGATGCAGAACTAAACACCAAACATCATGTCTATATAATAAAAACTAACATTTAGAAAAGAAATTACAATGCTACATCAAGAACTAAGTATGACAAAATAAAACCAAAGAATACAGCCTCACTTTTGATGCAGCAGCAGCAACAACCACCAAACTTTCCCTTTCACATTACACTTTCCTATTTATCAATCATTAACATTTACAGATGTAAAATACATATTTTTCATGACTGTCTGGTTAAGAAGCTGGTTTCGTAACCATGTGATTTCAGGTTCAGTCACACTGTATGGAACCTTGAGCCTTGGGCAAGTGTTTTCTACTACAGTCCCAGGCCAACAAAAGCCTTATGAGTAGATTTGGTAAATGGAAACAAAGAAATTCATTGTCTACACACACACACACACATGCCTGTATCTGGGTGTGAGTATGTGCATATATGCGTTTTAGAGTCTCCTTGTCTTGACTATTGTATAATAGTTGTAAATGAGTGTCACCAACATACAAGCAGTGTCATCTATTTCTATTCAACCAAGCAAATATGTCTGGCCATGGGGAAAATATTCCCTTGCTTGGAAACAGGTAAGAGTAAGAGACAGCAACAGGAAGGACATCTGGTTGAAGAAACCCTGCCTCAAAAAACTGTTCAACCCATGCAAACATGGAAAAGTGGATGCTAAAATGATGATGATGAAACAGCAATAACCAATAATTAAGATTAACAATCATAATAAACTAACAATAAAGTCATAGGACTAAGTCTACAAAGAATGCAAGAAACAATATGTGGAAACATTTACCAAAAAATGTAACTACACATGGAGACAAAAAAGTCAAAGCTGAAAAAAAACCCTAAAGAATATTGTTGTATCCAGTATGAAGGAACGTAATTCAAGTCAAGTATTCATTAAGGTAAATATACTTTGTTATACTTGGGGATGGTCATATTTTGCCAATTAAAACACATGCACTATATATTTGGTCTTTATTTCAGCTTTATTATTATTATTTTAGTTTCTTTGTCCAAGGCTCTTTCGTCACACATCCTGTGACCTCATCAGTGACTCTCTCTATCCCACGTGTCTCCTATTGTTCTGCTCATTCCATTTTAATAATAATAATAAAGCTGAAGTGAAGACCAAATATATAGTGCATGTCAAAATATGACCAAGTATAACAGTATCTGTTTCAACACACAATTTCACATCAGGAATCTTGCAAAACACATACATAAATGTATTTTATTTATTTTCATTTAATTACTGCTTTCCCCCAGCTTGCCAGTTTCCAGTCAAACCGTCTAACCCATGCCTGCATGGAAAAACAGACGTTAAATGATGATGATGATGATGATACTTTAGTTCCATTTACAGTTTCATTTTCAACTTTCACTTTTTGTTTTCCATTTAACGCTTATAGTCAAGAAATTTAAACAACCAACAAAACATTCACAGCTAAGGACATCACAATATAATCCTTTCTATACTTAGCACAAAGGCCTGAAATTTTCAGGGATGGGGATAGTTGATTGAATTGATCCCAGTACTCAACTGGTACTTATTTTTTCGACCCCGAAAGGATGAAAGGCAAAGTCGATTCCGGAGGCATTTGGACTCTGAACCTAGAGGACATCACAATATAATGAAATATGTTTATAGGGATGTATAATGGGATGAGGATTTACTTTAATTCAAATAACAATCAACAAAAATCAAGGAAGATAAATACAAACTGATATAACAATGGAATAGACAATAATGCATAGTGAAAGAATGTAAGACAAAAAAACTGGTAAGAACATACAAATATGAAGAAAGATGGAGCCAAACAAAATGGACCAAACATGAATTCAAAGGCAACCAAAGATGAAAACAACAAAAGATATACTAACAAAAATAATACTAATAATCAACATTCACGAATGAATAATGTAAACAACAAAACTATAAGATTATAATTCAAATAAAAGTAAACTCTGGTGATAAAATAATTATAGATGCGCAAAGATATGATGAATAATAAAGTATATGGGTTACATTCCATAAATACAGAAAGTAATTAACAAAACATTCAGAAAACAGAATACAAAGATGAGACAAAATTTCAATTCAAATACAAAGATGAGACAAAATTTCAATTCAAATACAAAGCTGAGAGATAACACAACAATATCTATGTACAATATAACACAAGGAGACCAAAAAGAAGTGAAAAAAACCTGACAATGCATAAAAAACCTGACATACATAAAAAAGGAAGAAAAATCATAACTTGAGATTAACCCAAACAAAAAGTATTCATAACATGAAGTCAATCACACTAGATCAGTGGTTCCAAAACTTTTAAAACCTGGCGGGTCCCTTGACACCTAGGCCACATTCCTAGCATCTTCTCCCCACCCCACCACAAATAGAGAGACCTCTTTCTAATGCAAATTCAAAACAACTGTATTTCACAAAGAAAACTTAACCTAATTAATCCATTATTTTGTTGTTTTTACAATATGAAAGACTAAATTTACATCCCACTTGTAGCTA
>JAOPUL010000002.1:15815475-15837907 GCA_027564515.1 Octopus rubescens | reverse complement strand
CTGACATTGTTCTTATTTTAACATTTTACCTTACATGGCCGAAGCTATTTTTGCTATTATTGCCAATAAATTGAATTAAATTGAACATACATACATACATACATACATACATACATACATACATACATACACACACACACACATACATACATTGAACTCTCAATGCGGCTGCTATTTAGCAACTGAACTCTCGATGCAGCCGCTTTCTTAGCCACAGGACTCTCGACGCAGTCGCTTCTTAACACAAGACTCTCGATGCGGCTGCTTCTTAGCCACAGGGCTCTAGACCCACCTGCTTCTTTGCAACAGGACTCAACGTGACCATTGGACTCTCGATGCAGCCACTTCATAGCCACAAGACTTTCTCGATGCAGCCGCTTCTTAGCAACAAGACTTTCTCATGGCCACTTTCTTTGACACATGACTCTCAATGCAGCTGCTTCTTAACACAAGACTCTCGATGCGGCCGCTTCTTAGCCACAGGGCTCTCAACCCGGCCATTTCATCGCAAGGACTCAATGCAACCTTCAGACTTCTTGAGCCAGCTGCTTCTTCGCAAGGACTCAATATGACCTTCAGACTCTCTATGCAGCTGCTTCGTAGCAATAGGACTCTATATGGACGCTTCATATATATAGAGAGATACACACACACACAGAATATCTAGCGGAATATTAAGGCTCCTATACAGAAACAATTGTTGATAACTGAACTGTGTGCGTGTATGTGTGTATATGTGTGTATATATATGTGTGTGTGTGTATATATATGTGTGTGTGTATATATATGTGTGTGTAAATGTGTATGTGTATATGTGTGTGTGTATATATATGTGTATATATATATGTGTGTGTATATATATGTGTGTATGTAAATGTTTATATATATGTGTGTGTGTATATATATATATATATATATATATATATATGCATGTGTATATATATACACAGGCATGACAGAAGTAGGTAGACACCCTTACAATCGTTAAAATTTGTTTAAACCTGAAATTATACGTTCAAATTATTTATTAATTATCATAATGTGAATATCTAATATTTAGTAGACATGCCCTTTTTTCAATGCAAGGACCCTATTCATCATGATGACAAATATTCTCTTGCAGAATTTCTTGCCAAGTTTCACGCAGTAATCTCAAAAGATCTGGCTTTGAGAATGCTTTCTTGTTCTTTTTATGAAGTCTCCTGTCCATTATGTCTAAGAGGTGTTCAATATGGTGACAGGTTTGGTCAAGGAACCTTTTTATTGCCATTCTCTTCCAATCAATCTTGGGACTTTTTAGCCATGTGACAAGGAGCCCCATCTTCCATAAATAAAGAGTCTTCTTTAATTATTTGACCACTGGAGAAAATTGGAAGGAGTCCTTTCTGCAATATGGACACATGAACTCTTGAATTACTGTCGCCACAATTCTCGCTACCTAATGAGTTGCCAAACTGTCCCATATGGGTAGCAAATTTGGTACTTTTACTGTATATTCCCCCCGCCTTTTTTATTTTATTTCCAGTTAAAATACACAAACACTTAAAAAGCCTTTGACTCTTTTGTAAACTATCTTACCCTTAGATAGTTCCGAACAGCCCCCCGAACACACACACACACATACATACACTCTTTCCCACTGAATTATGCTCAATGGTATTTTGCCCACAGATTTTAAAAAATTTTTAATCTTAATTTTCCAACCGTTTAATTTCTTTAATTTTATATTTACTTTTTTTAAATTTATAATTTAAACATATGTCCAGAGAGAAATTTATCACCTGTGTATTCCTAAAAACCCTGCAAGTTCTATTTATTTTGTATTCAATGTCTTTCTTACAATATTGATTACCTGTACATCTTTTTATAAAATATGTGTAACTGACCCACCAAAAGCTACACCCCATTGTATAGACATCACCTAAAATAATGTATTCATATTTTGATTTAATCTACTCTAGGATTTAATAATCTTTTATTTTATTTTACCCACTTGGCTATGTACCTCATCACAAATCACTTTTTTCTTGTCTGAATATATTCAACACACCGGCCTTCCACATAAATGTATATAAAGATGTTGTGTATATGTGCAGGTATACATACATATGTGTGTATATGTATAGGTTGGTGTGTGAGGGAATTGACGTTAGTGGGAGCGCGTGAATGTTCGTGCACATATATACATTTAAATTATATCCAATACTCATCCAGTGTTGCGCTAAGCAAGTTTCTCCCCTTCACCCCCTTCCTCCTATTCCTTTCTTTTATTTCTCTCATTTTGCTTTCCCTCTACCCCGATCCTGCCTTTCACTGTCAAAAAGAGATAACATTTTTCCACTTCTTTTTTTCTTTCTCCCCTCCTACATATACTCCACCATCACCACCCTACACATGACAATGTGTCAATATATTTTACAGTTAGTATTAGATGTGCTGTGTGTGTGTGTGTGTGTGTGTGTGTGTGTGTGTGTGTGTGTGTGTGTGGTGTGTGTGTGCACAAATTGTGTACGTGCAAAGGCATTGTTCAAATGTATGTGTGTGTTTGCCTGGATGCGTGTGTGCCTTTATGAAAGTTTACTCATATTGCTCACCGAATTTTCATCCAGAAAATTCCCATCTATGGTTTTAATTTTAATTACACTCTACCATAATCTCACCTTTTAAACATCCAACTTGCATCCAATTTATATTTTTTCACTTTTATATATATATATATATATATTTCTTACTATATAATATATATATATAACTTTTTATATAACTTTTTTTTCTGGGCATACGTTCTGCCCCCACCCCGCGCTATGTTTACACTATTTTTGCACAAGGCCTTTTCGATCATATCGTATATTTACATGTTACTGTTTTAATTTTTGAACCCCAACCCCAACAACACCAGTAATAAGTACTAGACTGTTATGTTTTGAAAATGAGGCACCCGATCAAATTTATATGTTTAAATATTTAAAATGTTAATTCGCTGAAATGTATTATACTTCATGTACCATCATAACTTTGATTCAGTATGGATCACAACTGTCTGACGAATGGGAATGTGAAACTGAGTAACAGTTCATGAAGATATTTTTGCAGCTCTAATAAAAGCATATTACTCTACCTTCGGTATTCGAGTACTATTTTTCTCCACCTTGTTTTGCACTAATGTGCTTACCAGCCTTTGCTTATGCCTAAACACTGCTTGGTGCTGATACAGCAGTAATATATCATCATCATCATCATCATCATTTAGTGTCCGTTTTCTATGCTGGCATGGGTTAGACGATTTGACTGGAGACTGGCAAGCCAGAGAGCTGCACCAAACTCTAGTCCATTTTGGCATGGTTTCTACGGCTAGATGCCCTTCCTAACACTAACCATTCCAGAGAGTGTACTGGTGCCTTTAACGTGTCACCGGCATGGATGTTTTTTAACATGTCACCGGCACAGGTGTTTTTAATGTGTCACTTTAGTTTAATATTGATAGTATCGTAAAATATAAAGTGAAAAGAAATATTTGCTAAGTTATCTAGTGTCAGTGGCACAATGAGATAGTGAGGTATATATTTAGATATATTTAATATTAGTCAAAAACTTGGATACACATGAGTGAATATCTGTCTTAAATATATTTTATACTGACATTTTGAAAAGAAAAAAAAAAAGAAAAAAAAATTTGAAAGACAAATGTAAATTTAGATAATCCCAGCAAATAAGTTTCATTTCAAACCAAACATGTTCATATGGTGACCAATTTGGCTTAAAGTTTAAATCAAACTTATTTTTGACAATGTTATTGATACATATAAAGTTTGATAGTTATTTTTAAAAAAAGAAACAAAAAAAAAAAGAAATTAGAGGTTTCTAAAAATGGATGGAAAATTTCAATGGTTTTCACTGTTTGCAATGAAATAAACAGTTTAATCCTTTAGCATTTAAACCAGCCACATCAGGCCAAAATATTCTACCTGGTTTATGTTCAAACAGGCCAGATCTGGTTCCTCACACCTACCCTACAATGTCTTTCTAAAAAATTAACAGTTACCTCATCTAAATCCCATAGCTACGAGATAATGCATGATTAATTCAAAACAATGTGAATAAATAAGCATAACTTTTGACAGAATGTGAATACTAATAAGTTAAGAATAATGGATTTCATTGGGATGTAGATTAGATTTGTCATGAGAATAATAAACAAAAAGACATGATAATGATGATGATAATGAAGATAGGATGATTTTTTTCCAGATATTATATACACTAGTTGTTACCCATCGCTATGCAGCTCGGTAATAATCTAGTCAAGGTGAAATAGATCCTTCCGCAGAAGCCTACTACAATGATCACATTGATATGCTCAACAACATGTTTTTTTTTCTTGAAACAAATTATAATTCTATCTTTCACACTCTCTCTCTCTCTCACTGTATTTCTCAACAACAACCTGTCATTATAGTGAAAGACTTTTTTTAAAGTTTGTGTTGTCTATATGTTGAAAGGCATACAGAAACACACAAACAACCAAAAAGATAACTATATGTATTATATATATATATACATATACATATATATACATATACATACATATATATACATATACATACATATATATACGTATATATACATATACATACATATACATATACATACATATACATATACATACATATATATATACATATATATATATATATATATATACATATACATATACATATATATACATATACATATATATATATACATAATTCAGTGGTAGAATGCTCGCCTGCCACATAGGTGGCCCAGGTTTGTTTCTCGGCCAACACAATTTAATGTATTTTTAGGCACAGGCATGGTTGTATGGTAAAATGCTTGCTTCTCAACCACATGGTTCTGAGTTCAGTCACACTGTGTGGCACCTTGGGCAAGTGTCTTCTACTATAGCCTCGAGCTGACCAAAGCGTTCTGAGTAGTTTTGGTAGACAGAAACTGAAAGAAGCCCATCACGTATGTGTGTGTGTATATATATATATATATCTATGTGTGTGTGTCTTTGTTTGATCCCCACCACTACTTGACAACTGGTGTAGGTGTGTTTACGTCCCTGTAACCTAGCAGTTCAGCAAAAGAGTCTGATAGAATAAGTACCAGGCTTAAAAAAAATATGTACTGGGGTTGATTCAATTGACTAAAATTTCAAGGCGGTGTCCCAGCATGGCCGCAGTCTAATGACTGAAATAAGTAAAGGATAAGTTATATTTTTGAAGTCTGTGTTGCATTGTGTTGACAGACTTGCACTTAAAATTCCTGTGTTTTGATCAAAATTGTTAGTTACTATGGTGACAACACTACCTATCTATCTTTCACATACACACTTTCTCAACAACAACTTTTACTCTCCTTTTAAATAAATGTTGTGACGGGGTTATCTTACCTTTTGATTCCTCCCCTTCTCTCCCTCTAATATATATTGTGATAGACAGACAGACGGAGATCAGCTTCTCTTTTATAATATAAGATATATATTATACTGAGAACTACAGCAGCAACAGGGGGATGGATGCTGTTTGGGTGGCACCAAAGTGATCGTTAAAAACAGCATTCCCCAAGGACGTTGCTGTGGTAGGGCAAGTTTAGGTCACCTTTAAATAGGCCTAGCCATGCCCATCACAGGGCAGCAGCAATGCAGTACAAGTGTCTTGGCAGCTGATCCTTGAGTGATGGATCACGGCAGATCTTGATCAAGTGGCGGGTAACCCTAGATGCGGCAATCCTGCTGCAGTGAACTACTGTTAACAGCAAAAGTACCATCAGAGTTGGAACCTGGAATGTGAGAATTTTATATCAAAGTGGCAAGCTTGAAAATGTTAACCAAGAGATGATGAGACTAACCAACATCCTGAGCATAAATGAAACAAGGTGGCCGAATGATAGTGACTTCATCATCAATGATTTCAAGATGATTTGTACAGGTAGTAACAAACATGAAAAAGGAGTACGACTACTTTTAGATCTTGATATGGCAAAATGTGTGTGTACACATCATCCTAAAATGGACATAAAAGGAGGAGGAGGAGGAGGATTTTATATATATAATATATATATATATATATATGCATAAGAGGAATGAAAAAATGAACAGACAAACAGTTGGTATGAATTTAGAGCAATTATACAGAAGAATAGAATGCATCATAGAAATAAGAGAGTAAGAAGCTGTGCAGATAGTCTCTTACGCCCGTTTCCAGAATAGATGCACATATGATGCATATGGTGCATTTCTGAGTGGACAAAGATAAGATTTCCATATAATAGCGTCTGTTATTCATCATCATTACCATTTAACATTTGTTTTCCATGCTGTCACAGGGCATGCATTTTGACAGGAGCTGGCGATTCAGAGGACTGCACCAAGCTCCAATGTCTGCTTTGAACTGCTTCCTACTGCTGGATGCCCCTCCTAACACCAACCCCTTCACAGAGTGTACTGGGTGCTTTTTACATGTTACCGGCAATAGTGAGGCCACCAAGCAGCTCACAAGCAAACTCCTCAACTGAGTGGGATACAGTATTGAGAGAGTTGGTATTATACTAGATGACAAGAGGTTAAAATATGGCAGTATAAACAGTTGTTTCTTGCAGTAAAGGAGATACAAGGCTGCCCACATTGGAAAAGGAGAGCAGATGGTGGTAAAAAGGAGTCGGAGTGTACCTTAAAGTTACAGGAAGGTGAAAAGAGAAGTGGTCAAGAGGATTGGACCAGGTCAATGGATAGATAAGTTCATGAGAATGTGAAAAGAGAGTGGCAGATGGATAGAGATGGGGACAGAGGTGAATGCAATGAATAGTGAGCATGGGTGGAGGTGAGGTCAATGGTGAATATAATTATTTTTGGCAGAAGGGTGGGAGGAAGAAGGTGGTGGCAATAGAAGCAGCACAGGTTATGTTAAGTGTGAGTGGTATGAGAGAGATGCACAGTTCTAAGAATAAGGTCAGAGGTATATAGCAGTGGAAATGAACATAGGTAGCAAGGGCTGTCATTGGCAAAATGAAAGGGCATACAGAGGAAGAGTGGAGGTGAAAGGGAAAGGGGCACTCAGCAGAAAATAAGGTGGTAAGGGATGATACTAAGAATGCAGGAGACAAAGGAAATGGTTCCATGGAGGATGAGTAGGAGCACAAATAGGTTGGGGATGATATATGTGCATATAATTACAGTAGCTGAGTGAATAAAGCCATAATCAGAAGACTGACAAACAGTGTCTGCTAGGAAGATGAGTTGTGGGAAAAAGACACATGAGGGATAGATTGGGTGCAGGGGTATAGACATAAACGATATGCTTTTAGGGCCTCATTTTTGCTGTGAAGTACAGGTCTTCTCATTTTTTTTTTCTTACGTCTCATCCAATTAATGCTTACCCAGACATTACTTGCTTAATAATTCTTATGATTTTCTTTACTGAGTGCTTGTATCATCAATGCAAAATAAATTTTATGAAAGGAAAAGACATACAAAATGTACTGTTTGAATTGAGAAGAGATAATATTTAAAAACAAAAATATTGATATTCAAATATAGATAAAACAATTTGTACTTACCAACCAGGACTGGCTTCACAATGTGCATCAAGAAAAATAAGAACATCACCAACTGCAGCTTTAGCTCCTACAATTTTAGCTTGTATTAAACCTGAGCGTTCTTTGGTACGAACAATTCTAACAATGTTATCAGGCCAAGTATTATAAATGTATTGTTTCAATTTATCGCCAAGTTCCTCTGAAATGTTATAAGAGTATATGCTGTTAAAATCTAAGAAAATATAAAGATTTAAAGCAGTTTTACTATGAAATGAAATTGAAGACATGAAGCAACAAGGGAAAGAATGAAATAATATAAGCAACAGATGAGAGAAGAACAAAGGAAGGAAATAAAATAAGTTTATGTCAAGACCAATAGGTAAGAAGAGACAACATGATTCAGCACAAAGATGTGATGTACAAAGAGAAACTTGGATGGTGAACAGTGATTATTTGTGAAAAGATTGAGAGAGAAAACCAGTACAATGAACTAACATGAATGAAAAACAGGGGTAGAATATCAGTAAGAACTTCAAGAAAGAAATTGAGTACAATGAGAAAAACGTGAATGGAAAACAATTGCTTAATTTAAGAAATTTCCTAAGATGTCAGAGACAGTTTGTTACTCCTATAACATGTCATTAAAAGTAATCAAATTAAAACTGAACTTTACAACAGTGAAATGGACAGATCCTGTCTTCACCGTGACACTTTGAGATTCAGAAAATAAGCCTCTAAACAGTTTCCATAACAGTAAAGTGCAACTTCCTCCACCTCCTCAGGTTCATTCTGATGTACCTCGGGTACTTTTTGATGTAAATAATGAGCAAGCTTTGTGGTAAATAATAATTTCAGGAAAAAAAGCTAACTGAAGTTATAATTGTACAGTTTCCTTTGTTTGATTTGGTGTAAAAATTACATCTGCAGGAAAGGAAACATTGTTTTCCCTATTCAAAGATATATACCATTCTTCTCCTAGTCTGTACCCAGAGAAATGAACACCCTTAAGAATTATTAAGAAAGTAATGTCTGGGTAAGCATTAATTGGATGAGATGTAAGAATAAAAATATGGCCAGTTTTACATTATTGATGCTAGAATATAAGGATATAGTGAGTCACATATAAACCAATAGGTAAGGCCTTGGAAACAATGAATTTAAACCATACTATGCCATGAACTAGGAGAAAAGGACTACAGAAGTCAACCAGGTAAAGAAAGAAGCGGCAAAAATCTGCTATATGGAGTTAGTACAATGTAGCCAATAGAGACAATGTACCACTCAGGGGGAGTTTGTGGTTCGACAAAAGATAGGATGGAAAGAACTTCGGTCATGGAAGCCAAACAGAATCAATTTTCTGAATTGATCACTCTATGCCTATGATATGCTTTTTAGTCTTGCAAACTTAAAGTGTTGAAAAATAGAGGCAAGTGGTCTGTGCAAATGTGGAAAGGTTGGAACAATGAGGCATATACTCTCCAACTGCCCAATAGGTCTGGAGCACATGGTGGCATAACCAAGTAAATAGAGTACTGGATGATGCAGTAGCAGAGAGCATAAAGCAAATTAACAATGGCAAAAGACCATAAGTAGTAGAGCATCGGAAAACAAAGTTTTGCAGGGAAAAGGAACACTGCAAGCCAACTATTGTAAGGAAGCAGACTTATCCAAAATGGGAGGGGACTTGGGAGTTTTCTGTTGTCCTTGAGGTAAATATCACTTCCCACTTTTTGTCACCAAAAGACTCAACTTTATCATGTGGTGCAAGGAAAGGAAGGTGGTAAAGATGGTAGAGCTGACAGTTCCCTGGGAAGCAAACATCAAAGATGCTTTCCTCAGGAAAGACAGAAAATGCAGTGAGTCAGTTGAACTCTGTGAAAACAAATGATAGGAGGCAATATACCTTCCTGTAAAGATAGGTGTTAGAAGATTTGTTGGAACTAGGGTTCACTCAAAGCTCAGGAGCAACATCTGGAAAAGATTTTGCCAGAAAATTGTTAGAAGCCACCGAGAAAGCTAGCCATTACATCTGGGTCAGGATAGAGGGTGAGTGGTGCAGCAAGAATAAACAGTGAGGATGGCAGAAACATCTGATCTAGAGTCACAACATCTGACTTAACAAAGCTCATGTTGTGTGGGAGCTTTGATGCCTACATCAAGTGGCTCTGGACAGCTCCAGTGCCAAGGTGGAAGAGGCTGAAACACCTACAGAGCTTCTTGATTGCCTGATGAAACATCAACTCCTGCATTTAGAAGCAGAATACAGCAGCAACCTCAGCACAAGTATTTACCCTAAAAATATATGTATGTATGCATGCATACACACACATTCATCAAAAATATTCATACAAAATATTAACCAGAAAAGAAACTCACAACCACCATCCTACAGTTTATTTTTGTCCCTTAATCACTGACCAAGTAAACTCATCCACCCATACAGATATATTTCTTTGAAGAAATGTCAAATCCTAAAGAAATTCAAATTAACACAGTTATTTGTCCAAATTTCTCCCTAGAAGTAGGGATGATCTCATAAGAACACTCCCCCCAAATCACTCAGCCATGAAGTGCACCATTCATTAGAAATATAGCTAATAGAATACACCCTTAATTACCATTACAAATAAACCCATTCAAACCATTCAAGTAAAAAAACCTTACACACATACATAAACACAAGAAAATAAATTAAATAAAATTAAATAAATAAATAAGCAAAAATAAACATGCACACTTATTTCTCTTGCAACAACTGATGCTGCCAACAAGATTACTACCTTCTTCATCTGGCACCACAACTTTCTTGCAAATGCAGACTATCACTATTCATCAGGTCATTTACTTGAATGAATTTGTTAACCAAGTAGAACTGTAAAAAAAGGAAAAAGAAAGAAAAAAAACGACAAACCTTTTGTACTGCTATCATCAAGTAAAATAACTTCTTTTAAATATTCAGGTGGAGACCTATTTATAACACTATGAACAGTTCTGATAAGAGGAGAAAATGGTTCGTTGAAATAGATGATTATCACACTGGCAGAAGGAAGGTATTTAGGGTACAAAATGTTTTTGCATCTAAAAAGCAAAAAAAATAGAAAAATTAATGATAAAAAGATTTTTGTTTAAAACAAAATATAATTATTATATTTTATTAATGTCATAAGAATTTATAAACTTTGGGAGAGTTTCTCAGGAATCATTAAATACTGAATAAATAGAACTTGCAAGGCTTTTAAGAATACACGGGTGGTAAGTTTCTCTCTGGACATACAGTTAAATTATAAATTTTTAAAATTAAATTAAAGAAATTAAAAGATTAAATATTAAAATTAAGATTTTTTAAAATCGGTAGGCAAAAGATCATTAAGCATAGTTCGGTGGGAAAGGGTGGGGGCTGTTCAAAACTAACTATGGGTAAAATAGTTTGCGAAAGAGTTGAAGGCTTTTTTGAGTGCTTGTGTGTTTTAAATGAAAATAAAATGAATTAAAATTTAGGTGGGGAAATGTACGGTAAAGGTCGGTAAATGTAAATACCAAATTTGTTTACGTTTGGCAACTCATTAGGTAGCGAGAATTATGACGTCAGTAATTCAAGAGTTCTGATCTCTGGTTTAACACGCGTTTATCTTGGAAAAGGATGTAAAACTTTTCATTTAAATATAGATTACATCTCATTGGGCTTCTGTATGACCCGTGCCTGTATGGGGCAGCCTTTTTCAAAACAGACTAGTGAATTTTAAAAGACCATGCCTCATTCAATTTCCATATTTGTCAGGCCAGGCTTGTTGCTGTTTTTTTTCTCCAGATACTTGAATGAATTTTTGTGGGAGTATAGCCTGGTTTTGAAAGAATTTTTGGTGGAACCAGTATAAGTCTTATATGCTTCTGTGTTGTCCATCTGAACTTTGGCGCTATAGACTATACCTTTGGTTAGACAGTTTCCCTCTAAAGGGCAGCTAGTTTGGTCTTTACAATTATATTTTGGTTCCTCATTTACTGTGGCACCATTATTTTTGTTGAAGATCTTTATATAGTGTTGGCTTATTAAAAGGTGAAGTTTCTACAACAAAAATAGCTAAACTTAAGCATTCTTCTATTAAAACTTCTATGGTATTTGTGGTTGGCTGGAAAGTGCCTAGAAACTAGATTTAAGAATTCCTTTCCAATATTGGTTCTAACAGCTGTGTTGAATGTTGTTTGGGACCATAAAACCTTTCTAGTCCTAGTTCTACGGGGTCTACTATGGTTGCCTTTATTATGAATATAATGCATCCTCTCTAAGAATCCGCTACTTTGTAAAGCATCATTATGTATAAAGGGTGACATTGCGGAAAGCAGTTACGTCCGAAGATATTGACGAAATACATTTTCCTATATTACTAACCATATTCATAACGACGACAGGTGGGTGATTGGACCCTTTGTTAATATAGTTCAGTTTTTCATGAGGTTTACTATAGGGCTTAAATCCATTTGATTTTTAATCTAGGTTAATATCTAAGAAGTGAGGTCACTAAGGGCTGTGTCTTTTGTAATTTGTAAGAACATTCTTTAGAAGAACGCGATAAGATTTCTCCTGAGACAATCGGGTTCGTGTCCTTTCATGTTAAGGTGATTATAACGCCATCATCCCTATATAATCCTACACCTAAAAAAGGAAAATCTAAATGTACATGCCTTCCACTCTTGGAGGTATTCAAAGAGATTGATAATGATAATAATGCTCATCCAAGGATAGTAGTGGTCTTTATAAAATGTGATCAAAGTGTGGACAAAATGCAAAACATATTTATTGAAAGAGTAATCCTACTAAGTCTAATTACATATGGAATATAAAAGAGCAAAATCTTTTTTTATCATTTATCTTTTACTTTTTCCGTAATTAGACTGTGGCCATGCTGGGGCACCGCTTTAAAGAATGTTTAGTCGAATGTATCGATCACAGTACTTCATTTTTAAAGCCTGCTGCTTATTCTATCAGTCTCTTTTCGCTGAACCGCTACCTTACGTGGACATAAACACACCAGCACCGGTTGTTAAATGGTAGTATGATCAAACATAAACACAGAGGCACACGTACACACAAACACACAACACACACACATACACACACACACGCATATATATATATATAAACAACGGGCTTCTTTAAGTTTCCGTCTACTAAATCCATCACAAGGTTTTGGTCGGCCCAGCATGGCCACAGTCTAACGAGTGCAACGAGTAAAAGAATAAAAGAATGCATATATACGACGGGCTTATTTCAGTTGCCATCTACCAAATTCACTCACAAGTCCCAGATATATAGCAGTAGACACTTGGCCTATACCACATAGCTGGGGAGAAACCTGCTTAACCAAAAAGCCAAACCACATAAGGCCTATTGAAATGACTAAAAATATAGAAATATGCCATCATTTTAGATGTTTTCCACTGTCGTGGCCTTGGTCACTTCTTAGTTGAAGTTCGTGCTATTTAGGCCAAAGGCCTATGTCTCAAATGTATACTCAAAATGTACAGTTGTGTAGGATATAAACAAATATCAACAAGCATAATTCTGCTTCGACTTACCACATCCCCGAAACAGCTGAGCTTTTGTCAAACTTTGAAACCAATATTATTCTCAGATAACACTGTAACCAGATTTTTGTCCTTGACTAGCAACTGTTATTTCTTATTTGCTTATCTCTAGAAAGTCGGAAAAGGGTTATTAGTTCCTTCAAACTTTGCTCTAGTTACATTTATATTCAAACGTCAAAGACTCCATCTCAATACGTGAATATAATGCTTCCCGACTACTCCTGCTCACGATCAGAGATACACATATTGCTAACCACTAAATTACGTGCTCAAGTGGTTAAGGTTAATCAAATGACAAGCAACTGTTTGGAAATGAGCAGAATATTTGCTATAACGATATTGCTGCTCCAGCAACTCAGCGTTGAATCTGTCTGAAACGTAATGCAAAATAGGATAGTTTCAAAACATTGATGTACAGATCGTAAGAGCAAAATGTGAACGGAATAATACTTTTTTTTCGTTAGATTTCTAGATAGAAACAAATAGGAAATAACACTTACTGAACAAAACCCCAAAACAAAAGAAAACAAAAGATGTTACACAATGTAATCAGTTCAGCGATCTTTCATTTCTGTTACGACGATGAATTTATAACGAGAATAATAAACATACATATGTGTGTATGCATGTGTATGTGTGTTTGTCTCTCTGTGTGACTGTGCGCACATTTGTGCCTATGTGTGTGTCTGCGCGAGTTTGTCTGTTTGTGTTGTGTGTGTTTTTGAAACAACGCCGACAGAGTGACAATAATACATCGCCTAAACGAAAAATATTAATAACACCATTTAACATTGAGAGCGCAGTAATACCAACAGATAAGTAAAACATTTATTGTTATTTCCTATTCGCGGATAGAGCTGAGGTCGGTGCTCATGCACATGGGATAATCTTTCTTAAGATTATTTTGCGTGGATGGATATGTTTCTCAGAGTCTGACGTAGCTATTGCCTATGAACGGATAAGGAATACACTTCTCACTCACATGGGGAAGTGGAGGCTGTTGTTCTTTACATACAAATAAAGCATCATTGAACTGTACTATCAGCAAATAACTTCCAGCTTTCTAGAAAGACATCACTTAATACGTGTTCTTCACTTAGATAAAAAAGCATGACATATAACATATGTATAATTGTGATGGGAGATATAATTGTGAGGATTCGTTTGAAGGGCTAAATATTATATGTGAAACCTCGTTTTACAAACTGCTGCTCAATATAGAGTAGTGGAACATCTCTGAATGTGTTCCATAATATGCTTAATGATTAAAAAGTATTATAAATGGCATTTATAGGGTTTTATGTAACGAGTTCGTATGACGCTTGGCGCTGCATACGAACTGTAGACGAACTTCTCTGCCAGATGTTGTATTGGATAATGTGTTATTGCAATTTACTGAAACATGGAAATAACCACCACGCTCGCACATATCAACATAGATGCACACATAACATGATATAAAATCACACATTCTAGATACAATATCTATACGCCGCATATATAGGCTTAAGAGACCAGAACATATTTTAAGCATAAAAGCAAAGCAATTAACGATCAAACACACCAGCAAATTTGTGCTTTAATCATATGGAGGTTTTAAATAACTAACGAATTTTAACACTGACCAATCGATTCAAAATTACATTTAAAGTATTTCCAGAACTACTTAACGCATTTAATTTCTCTTAGGGCCCAATCATTTTAGAATGGATAAAACAGGCTGATGTGTCTTCATTAACCTTTCACGAGCACATGTAACCAATGCTGTTGATATTGATGTTTGCTCTAGAACAGTTGTGGAAGAACACAATTCTGACTCGGCTGACTGTCCCAGTATTAGCAAGTACTACAGTGTTCTCTTTCAACTGAGGCGTGTTAATTATGGAAGATTTGGAATCTATGCCTATATAACCGAATGACCGACAGCACGCTTCGAGAATTGCTTTAAATAAAATGGCAATGATGTTTAGATCACGTCCAAATACTTTCTAGTCAGTTCGTCATCATTCCATCATTTTAATCAGTTAGGCAATCCAGTTTTATTTACATTTAACGTATATGGAGATTTAAATATGAGGTCATCTCTTTATACGTTTCGAATCAGCATGAGAAGCGTTAATGAAGTAAATTATTTCCCCAAAAAGGAACAAACCACAATACGATTAATATTATTAATACCATTAACTTTATTAATTCTATAATATTAATAAGATATCAATTTATATTCTATAAGTGTTAGTAGGAGCTCTCATTATGTGGCTACGAACTTTGTATGTACCGAAAGTCTGTACCAATCCATGAAGAGCTGTGAAACTCCTTATGGACAATATGAGAGATGACATCAGTTTTGACAAGCTGTGCTAAACGGAGTGATGTTTTCTGTCCACATAATGTCATCATCCCATCAAATATGTTATATTTAACTGGAAAAAAAACCCTCTCATTTCAATGACACTTTTTCTATGAATATTAACAAATCTCATTCAGAGTTTTCCAACTTTGCTGGATTTCAACAGACAAATTCTTGTTTACCTCACAGTCGACTCTATGATGCATATTCTTGTGCCGAGTAAGTAGATATAGTTACATTAGGACTTCAAATCGTACAGTGTGTAATGCTGAATAAATACATTTCTGCTATATGTCTTTTTATGCTGACCTAACCAATTACAAATTATGTAAAGTAAAGCATATACCGCATATAGTATAACATTACAAAAACAAATTATCATTAAGTACATTCTAAAGCTATTCACACTTCATAGACGACTGGAAAATTCAATTTAATAAAGGCCTTTTGTGATACAATAATTGTTTGTTGTTTTTTCGAAGATATTACTAAAATTACAAAATGCAAACTACCGATAAGTTAAGGCAGTGACTTTTACTAAAAAAAATATTGCTACACATAAGGTACTGTATATATTATGACTCATCTTCGAAATGACTGCTTGTCTGGCAGGTTTAGCGGTAATTTTCACTAACAAATGAAACAAAAGTGTGCGGCCCTAGAATGTGGTCAAACAATGAATTTTGTGCCAGTTCTGAGTGGGATTGAATGCATTATTAAAATTCATTATATATTTAAAAGTGTCCTACTTGTTTACCGAAAATCCTGAAATACATTAAGCAATTTAGTATGTCATAGCTTCAAATTTGTTGTTGCATATATTGACGTCAAATATTATTTACGCAAATTGTTCTATATGTGTTTGTAAAAATATCATTGAATAATTCTTAGTTTAGAGACGGAACATAGAGGCAATAGGTAATGAAGCGTTGTTGTTGTGAAGAAAACATTTCCAAAACTTATCATTGAAATACGAGTACACGAATTCAAGTGCCATATAATGATTTCTATACTGGGCACGAAGGCCCGACATTTTTGGGGGGAGGGGAGTAGTCGATTACATCGATCCCAGTTCGTAACTGGTACTCACTTTATCGACCCAGGAAGGATGAAAGGCAAAGTCGACCCCGGCGGCATTTGAACTCAGAACGTAGAGACGGACTAAATGGCACTAAGCATTTAGCCCGGCGTGCTAACGATTCTACCAGCTCGCCGCCTTACAAGTGCCATATAATGATGTACATAATGTAGAGCTTCGTCTTTAAACAACTTACTTTTCCAAACATATTCATGCCATTATGTTATATATAATATATATTAAATAATCTTTGAAAAACCTGAAATATATCCAAACTTTACAAAATTTAACAGTCCTCTTTGGAAGATAAAACATGAATAATTTAGAAATAGAAACGAAGTTAAAACTGAAAAATGTAATATTAAAATATTTTCCATGATATTTGAAATGATAAAAATTCACCTGCATTTTCCAGATATAATGTATGATGTTTGATGCAATGTTGTGTAGATAGGAATGCATAAACATATTTTGATTCGCCTGAAACAAAAGAGAGTCAGTGATTTGTTTCTCTGTTTCAAGTTCTTGCCTAGGCTGATACTACTTTCAACAACGTAATGCCGTCTCATATATACATAAGACTTAGACAAGTACGACCTGAATTGCTCAGGCCATGTATAACTTCATAGCACCATCTGGAATATACATTTAATGATGTTTCATATTACTCATCCTGCGGGTACCATAGCCCATTCGAGTAAAGAGTTGCTGTTTGCAGAGATATATCTGGGTGTAGGTGCTTGATCTAGAATATGTTGTATATATTCGTCCAGGAAGTGATTGAATGTTAAGAGATATATTTTTCATTTATGTGTCTTGGCATGATGTTAAAGAGAACAGGGCTAGTTGAGAGGAAATAGTTCCATCATAGTGTTGTGATGTGATATGAACATGACTTTTGTAGAAGACGGATAGCACAGCACAGGGACCAAATCTCGGGTGTATTTTAAACTTGTGATTCCAACATCAGTGGGGCAGTGTTGTTGGAATATCTTCCACTTCAAAAACATGATATACCGTTCACGGCGATGTTCGAAGGAAACACTTTTGAGTTTCTCGAGATGTTCCCAATAGTCTAAACATGCCATGCCGTCTATTTGCCTTGTGATTGATCTCTGGGATTCTTCAGTTTGTATAATATTTTGTTTCATGCGGGGGGACCGCAGCGGACAAAAGTATTCAAGGTGAGGACAAGCGAAAGTGGAAAAGAGAAGGATATTGGTAAGAGCATCTCTAGACCGAAACTCCTGAGGATCCAGGAGCACCCTCTACGAGCCATGTCGACTTTCTTGTTTATGCGGGAACTCCAGCTTAGGTTTTTGTCAACAGTTATTCCGAGGGCTCTAGACGCGCTTGATACCGTAAGGGTTTTGGTAGAGGGATGTATGTATGGTAGCTTAAGTGCAGCCTCTTCACCAAAGCGGATTAATTCGAAAATTTAATTTTGTTTACTTGTATGTGGTGTTGTTTTTTTTCCCACCCATCGGATAACAGCGATGAGATCTGATTGGAGATTAGACCGGTCTCCTGCCCTGTCTCACGACCTTCAGAAGCTTAGATTCATCCGCGAAAATTCTAATGCTGATAATTTGATGGCGTTAACGCTGTCAATAATGTCAATAATGAAAATGAATAGAGCTAAGGCAGTCCCTTGTGGGATACCACTGATGACTCTTGCCAAGCTTGATCTAGCACCATCTATCGCAACATGCTGGCTTCTGTTCACGAGACAACATTCAATCCATTTTAATAGATTCGTCGGACTCCAGTGTTCGATAGCTAATTTAAAAGAATGCTGGGTTCAACCTTGTCGAAGGCGTTGGTGAAGACTAGATATATGACATCTGCATTGGGAGCTCTCTCCCAGAGCCTTTATAATGTCATCAAAGTGAAGCACGAGCTGTGTTAGTCAGTTTATGGAAACCATGATGATTGGGAATAGGAAGTACTGGAGTACATAAAACTTTCTCAAATAATGTGACGATATGAGAAGTAAGTGAGATCGGTCGGTAATTCACAACCAGCGATTTGGTTCCCTGTTTGAAAACTGGGACAATTGACTGTGATAGGTAATTTTCAGGAATATGACCAGCGTCCAGTGTTTTCTCAAGAGAATAGCTAAAGGGAATGCCAGTTGATGACGACAATCTTTTAGGACTATAGTGGGAAACTTCCCGGGGCCTGCAGCTGAGTTGTTTGTAATTTGTTAATAGCTACTATGATACCCGAGGCGTCAAATGTTATATCGGATAGGGTGTGCTGGGAGAAGGGGGGCATCGATAGTCTCAGGATAAACTATAATGGGAATGCTGAATGTAGAGGAGCATTACTTCTGCATAATCTCAACCATGTCTTCTGAACCACTATGCCGAGTGCCATCATTTACCAGAGATCCAACAGAAGATACAACAACCTTATGTTTTTTGGCGAGTGCAAACAACACTTTAGGATTGACTTTATTTTCTCAATAGCTCACTTTCTTCTGCAGTTCTTTGACTATCGATAATAATCTTCATGCAGTTTTGGAGATAAAGTTTCTTTAATTCCAATCAAGCTATATCTGTCAAGCGATGGCGTTGCAAATCGTTGGAAAGTTTGGAGGGAGAGCAAGAAAGGTTTGTGGAGTTAGGCACTGATAGAAATAGTCGTAATAGAGGTAGTTGAATTTAGTAGTAATAACGTTGAGGGAGTTTTAGTGGGTGCGGGATAACGAAGAAGTGGATGAAATTGGTCGCTGACGGAGGTCATAGCAGTAGTAGTAGGAGAAGAACAAGAAAAAAAAAAGAGAGGAAGAGGTAGACAATAAGGAGGTAGTAGTTGCAGTATTAGTGGAAGCAGATTGTAGCATGTATGACAATGTCGATAATGATGAATTTGAGTCTTTTGTGGTATGATGTTTTAGAGGACTTTGATGCTGCGGTCTTCGTTGTGACAGATGTTTCTGTTTCGGTAGTAGTAATTGCTGCTGTTATTGTTTGTATTGCTGTGTGGTAGTTGTTGTTTTTAATGGGTTTTTTTTAATTGCTGCCGCTCATCGCGGCCCATGACGGTTTGGAAGATTGTAGCGAGTTTATCAACAGGGTTAATTATAGTGCGATATGTAGTAATAATTTCATTCAGTTCGTTTTAAATTTGTCTCGCTTCGCGTTTATTAGAGAAGGTGCACAGCATTTTGGGCAAGGAAACTTATGCATGAGGCATGGATGTTCTCATTTTGAGAAAGAATACACAATGCGTTAATAAGAGAGTAGAGTAGAGTCAAAATGTTTGTGTACTTCTTATTGAAATATTATGTATTTACGAATCATTGTTGACGGTACAAAATTGTGCTTCGATTAGAAAATAACCCAAAATCGGAAGTGTCTAAGGATTCACGAAAAAGAAGAGATAAACCAGATGGACCAAGAAGCACGGAAGAAAATAACTATATATGGAGCATTGCACCCTAAACTCGACATATGTAGTATATAATATTATTATTATTATGATCGATAAAGTGAGTACCAGTTACGAACTGGAGTCGATAAAATCGACTACTCCCTTTCCTCAAAATTCCAGGCCTTCGTGCTCAGTATAGAATTGAATATTATTATTATGAGCTGGTAGAATCGTTACGTGCCGGGAGAAATGCTTAGCGGCAATTCTTCCGACTTTACGTTCTGAGTTCAAATGCCGTCGATTGGGGTCGATAAAATCGACTACTCCCCTCCCCAAAAATTCCAGGCCTTCGTACCTTGTATAGAAAAGATTATTATCGTTGTTGTTGTTGTTAGTATTATTGTTGTTGTAGTCGCTATTGTTGCTTTTGTTGTTGTCCTTTCTATTTGCACTACCCTCCGCATTAGTTTTATCATTGAAAATAATGTTTACTGCCCTTTCGCTATTTTCATGTTTATATTTCCAGTATGCATTACACCATCCCCACCTCCGTTCCACCATGTCTACCCTTACTCTTCCCATTATTGGCTTCGTCCACATGTTAGCTCTTATCAGTAACAGCACAACTACTCTGTTTCCCGCTACGACTCTTGTACCTAATATACTTGTGGGTAATCCTATTATAGATATTATTCCTAATTTCCCTCTGGTGCTTTAACATTTACACATTTTGTTCTGAACTAGGTAAGTTGAATTTGTAGTCTTTAATTTCCTTGATCTACGGGTGTTGTGGAACGCTATTTTTGTGCGAGGTTTATGGCGGTAGAATAAGCAAATCTCACCGAGTGCTCGTTATATAACCTCCCATATCACGTCGACGGAAGGAAATGTTTGCTAAAGACGCGAAGAATTTATTTTTAATGTTGGTGGCTGTTTGCATCCTCCATGGAGAGTTGAGCCAAATCGTTTTCATAGATCCTTCTCTCTTTCTTATATTGTGAGGATCTGTGGTTCGGTGTATATATATACATATATATGTTTTATGAATATATCTAGATGAGAGAAAAAATTTAATCACTCCATCTCACTTCTACTTTTGAAAAGCATCATAATTGCGACATCGGTCAAATAAATAAATTAATATTCCTAAAAAGACTCCAGTTGCATTTTCGACTTTTTTTCATATGCTTTATCTCGTGTAGGACATCTCGTTTTTTACTTTAAAAAAACCCCACTTTCTGATATATATATATATATATATATGTGTGTGTGTGTGTGTCTTTGTGTCTGTCCTCACCCCACTGCTTGACAACTGGTGCTGGTGTGTTTACAACCCCATGACTTAGCAGTTCAGCATAAGAGGCCGATAGAGTAAGTACCAGGCTTAAAAAAAATATATATGTACTGTTGTTGATTCACACAGCTAAAATTCATCAAGGTAGTGCCCCAGCATTGCCGCAGTCTAATGACTGAAACAACTAAAAGACAAAAGATACAAATGTGTGTGTATGTGTGTGTGTGTGTGTGTGGATCTGTGTGATTGTATTCGACAACCAGTATGGGTTTGTTTATCTCCCTACAGCTTCGCAGTTTAGCAAAAAATGTTTACCAGAATGAATACTAAACCTAAAATAAGTATTGGTGTTGAATGACTTGACTAAAATAACCCTTTCAAAGTAGAGCCCCAGCATGGTCGCTGTTCAATAACTGAAACAAGTAAAAAGATTAGAAGCTATAAAAAAAATGTAAAGCACAAAAGACAAATGCAAACATTGTGGATCATATTGTAGTGTCGATATTCATATGTGCCTGTATGTGTGTGTGTGTGTGTGTAGAGTTGGGTGTTAAAAGCTCTAGAACTTTTTATGAGATCTGATTGGTTGAGATGTGAGATGAGTCAACTGTTGTTGTTGTTGTTTAGCCTCGTATCAGGTCTGATCAAGTTGACCTGCAATCAAAGGTGTTCCAGCTAATGGTCCTGTGACTGTATCGTTGAATGTAGCCATTCTCTCTCTCTCTCTCTCTCTCTTGGAGAGGTTGGTTTGTGTTATGGACGTGATTAAAAGAAGAAGAAGAAGATGGTGATGATGATGTAGGTAGTGGTGAAGAAGAAGAAGAAGCACCACCACCACTAACAACAACAACAACAACAGCGTCTGCTCTTCTATGCTTACATGGATCAGACAGAATTTTGTCGAGGTAGATTTTCAACAGCTGGGTGCTTTTCCCGTTGCCAACACTCACCTGTTTCAAAGCAAGTGTAATATTTTCCCATGGCCTAGTATATCTTCTCAGAAAACTGAAAACGAAGGACACTGCTTGTATGACAAGGAAGCTCGTATATAACTATCACCTGATGTCAAGACAAGGAGATACAATTACACCCCCCTCCCACACACACACATGTATACCTACCTACCTACCTACATACATACATACATACATACATACATACATACATACATACATACATACATACATAC